>JAQZBX010111573.1:0-10271 GCA_029593785.1 Cabassous unicinctus
AGGATGATTGAATATCAGGTTTAATCAAGATTATTGTTTTTAATTGTAGACCACCGAGACATCAGAAAACGACACATATGAGGAGGACGAGGCAGATGACGAGGATGAGACCGACGAATCCTTTGATGAAATGACACCTGGAGGTTGGCTTGCTTTTTGAGTTCTGTTATTCACCATTTAGGAGCCTAGACTGCCTCGGTTCATATCTAGGCTTCTCTACTTCTGAACTGTGTGGCTTTGGGCAAGTTACTTAACCTCTCTGCTCAGTTTTTCCCATCTGTAAAAGGGGAAGCTAATGTCCTCTTCATAGGGGTAGGCATGAGATTTCAATGAGATAATCTGTATAATGCTAAGAACAGTGCCTGGCACAAAGTAGACTCTCAATAAATATGAGCGCCTGCTGTTAGTGTTTTACAGTTGTACTAAGAGGCTGTAGATGACAGCTCTTTCTCAGTTGAAGGTGAGGAGTTAGCATTTCCTAGCCCAGGGCCTAGCAAGGCATCCATAATTGACCAGAGGTGGAATTCCACTTTCCACCTCATTAAGAAAAATTGAAGTCAGGTCTTGCTCTGATTGCCCTCTAAAATTTGTTGATTTCCTTATGAGCAAGAACTTTAGAGGAGCAGTCATTGGCATTTGAGAAAACTGTATCCATCCATCCATTTATCCTGCAAGTGGATATTGAACACTTAAGTCCAGCACTTTGCCAGGTGCTGGGAAGGCAGAGTGAAAAAACATGGCCCTCAGCTTCGAGGAACCATAGCCAGTGAGGAGACAGACCGGGACACAAGCAGTTATACTAGCACGAGATGACTGCATTGAAAGCAGCCTGGCCAAAATGCAGCGGGAGCACCTGAGTCTGCCTCACTGAGTTGAGGAAAGCTTAGCATAAGAGACGGCATTTGAGGGCATTTGAGGAAAATCACGGGGCGGAGGGGTGGGGAGGCTGAGAAGCAGGATGCAGTCCTGCCTCTGGCACAACATTCTTTCCTAGCAAAGGAAAGAGGACCGGTTCTCTATAGGTACCCCCTTTGTGCTTAGAAGGTAGGGTGTGTCCATGCTGGGCAGTGGCCAAGAAAAGAAGCAGCTGGGGGGCTGGTAGTGCTGCTGCATGGCTCTCCCCTCTTTAGGCAGTATCCCCCACCCCCACCCCTGCACACTCACTGGAGCAGGCCAGCAGTTGCTTTTTCTCGTCTTTGTTGTTGAAACTCCAGTTTTCATCTTGGTTCTCCAACCCCACCCCCCTTTTTTTTTCCTCTAGCATTTGTAAATGGAATCGACTTGCCTCTGAAAGTCAAGATGACAACTAAAACTACGGCCAGGAAAACACCTCCCAAGTTGGTTTATTTGGAAACAGCTGCAAACAAAGAGACCAAAGCATTTGTCAGTGACGACATGAAAACCTTCAAGCACAGAAATGTGAGGGACCCTTTGACTCAAGCAAAGGGTTCCAGGTGAGTCATAATAAACTTATGGACTGTGATTGCCTAAAAGATATTATTGATTGGCTCTTAGTTTGTACCAAACACTCTAGCAGGCACTTGACTTATTGAGACAATCCTCACAACAGCCTGGCTAGGTGAGGATTAGCCCCATTTTTCCAGATAAGGAAACTGAGTCACAGAGAGGCTAAGGGCCTTATTTGCCCACCAAGTCCAGATATGTCTCACTCCCAAGCTCGGCTTTTCTCTTACAAGCAAAGAGAGAAAGTGATGGCATTTATTGAGGACTGTTGTATGCCAGGCATCTTACATTGCCTAATTTAGTTCTCATTGCACCTCTTATGAGCCGGCTGGTAATATCCTCATTTTACTGCTGTGGAAACTCAAGAGCAGAGGATACGTCACTTACCCTAAATTGCCCAGCTCATAAATAGGCGAGCAGGAACAGGTTCTTGGAAAGGAATGCTAATCGGGCAATTGCCTGAAAAGACATGAACTTGCAAGGACCATAGCAATGAGCATCTGCTAAAAGGCACAGTGATGGTGTGGAAAGAGCACTGGAGCTAGGAAACCTGCCATAGTTCTCTGACTGCACCTTACTGACCATGTCCCCAATCAGCAGAATTCCTGGAGCCCTGCATGCTTGGCTGTGTGCGCCCTTGCCCCTTGATGTCACCATAGATCCCTAGGACTTTCTAGGACACAATTTCAAAACCAGTGTATTCTCTGATCACTAGGGTTCCTTCCGGCCTTCCCATTCTATGAGTCTGGAAGTTCATTTACTTCAAAGGTGTTTCTTGTAAGTTAAGAAAAGGATAAAGCTGCTTTCAGGGCAAAGCCCTGATTTTGGTATAATCAACCGTTCTAACTGAAACCTCTCTTTCCAGGCCATCAACCCAAAAAATGGTAAACCGGAACCCTAACATCGTGAACGTGAGCGAAGCTGACTGCCCAGAGGGACCTTCAGAGGGTCTAAATGGGAGGCCACAGGAGTGGATCTGCAATAAAATCATTGACATCTTAGGCCATGCAGAGCCACTTCTGCTACGCTCTGATGGTTTCCCTCCAGAAAACCACAAACAGAATGCTACAGATGCCGTGAAGTTTTACCAGAGTCCTCAAACATCACTTGAGGACGAAAGAAGAAAACCTGTTTCAACTCAGTCGGGTAAGGTCTCATCCCATCTTCACCTTGCTTCAGAGGCCGTTGGCCTCAAGCCCTCCTCTGTTTCCCTCCATCCCACGGCCATCTTTGTACCATGTGCCTTCGGAGTAGGAGGAGAAGACGGTGTTGGGTCTAAAGTCATGATGTTCCATTAAGCCAGTGTTGAGAGGGTAGATGACTTGATTCTAATTTTTATATCCCCAATTCCTGCCCGATATATATATATATTTATATATATATATAAAGGGACTGTTTGCTCCTTTTGTATCTTGAAGAGGGCAGATTCCTCTGAGCTGCTGACCCACCTCCTGCCTGAGCAACATGCAGATAGTCATTTAGGGCAGAGAGTTAGTGATGTCTTTGGAATTTCTCTCAACCTCTGTTTCCCAAACCAAAAGGCCTTTGATTTTTGTTTTCCTTGAGAAGCTCTCTTTGAAACAGAGACAGCTTGGGCTCCTTTGGGGATTGGGGGTGCGTGTGACATTTATGACACCACCAGTGTGTCCATGATGGGAGTGGGGACTGCGAGTGGGGACTGCCAAGGGTCCTGGGCCTGCCCCGAAGGGGGAGGCCAGGGGCAAGTTGCTGTGCCAATCACATTTCCTTGACTAATCTTTTTTTTTTCCCCCCTTTGGTCAGAAATAATGTGAATAGCCCTACGGCCTGGGAGGTTAATTCATCCACCTTCCACTCAGGATCTCAACTCCCAGGCCTCGGCTCCCAAACTAGTTAATAATGTGCATCCAACAGGAACCTGGTAAAGAAAAGGACCATGGAGAAAAAAAAAAGGAAAACATCAAAAAGTCACCTCGACATGTCTCAGAAACACCTTGTTTTTGTTCATACCACCTTGTTCTCTTGCATCATAGGACATTTCTGAGTAAAATGTCACTTTTGCTTTCCTTTAACAATCTCCATTGTCTCTCATTCTTGCGTTTTCCTACCAAGGTGTATACCGGAGTGAGTATAAATCAAGGATATTTTCACAAAATGATAACTATCAAGATTCCAAAAGAATCCCTATCGAAAGAATAATCTGCTTTCAGTACACATTTTAAATCTTAAAATAATGTTTATCCTATTTAACAATGAATTTAACAATCAGAAACTCATATTTGATCTTGTGGAGAACATACTGGCTTATGCAAGGGACTCTGTTAACACAATACAGGAAATTGTATTTTACCATTTGCTATATGTTTGCTTTTGCTTATTTACCCTGACATATCGTCTGTGCCAGTAGTGAGTACACAGGCACTACTATGCCCCCAATGCCAGGAGTCCCAGAAAGCAGAGTATTGGGACAGTTTGCATCTTTCATGTTTTTGTCATTGCTTCCTTTTGGAGTCCATATCTGGGTTTATCTACATAAACATGTCTTTATTTTTATTGTGCACATAAAGCAGTATTTGGCTGTTGCCTCTAGATGTCTATAATCTTTCCATGCTTGTGCTCTCCAGTCCTGTCCTTTAATAGTACATCAGGCTTGGGATATGAAGCCAATATTTGCTTGCCTTTTTCAGCCAATGGCTACAATTCTTCAGTCCTGTGATGTACACATACACAAGCACACACACAATGGGTATATGTTTCCTAAAATCACTTTATCAAATCCTGCTTAAACCATTTGCTGAAACTTGAATGTTAATGAATTGCCTTAATGCTAAGGAGTTTTCACTGTTGAATCGCAAATAGTTGGAAGGGCACCGGGGTTCCTTTCTGTCCACCAGTCTTGGATTAGATAAGGGAGCCAATTGTTCTTTCTGATTGCCCAATTCTTTGCTCTTCAGAGTATTGTATCTTTGATATGAATTAGAGCAGTGCCTTAGCTTTAAAAACTGTTGTAGCTCTTTCATATATGGAAGGCAGAGACAATCATCCTAACCAATGAGTTTCTGATACTTTTTCTGCACAAATGTCACATGTCGAAACTGTCTGTTACAGCCCCATATAAATGTGTGCTGTGTGAAATAAACTTTGCAGATAAAACAAGTTTTCTTTTCATTATCATAGCAAGAGATGTACTGGTGGTGGTCTAAAAGTGATAACCAGTTACTAAGCAGGCTATGAATACTCACAACCAGCAAGCTCAGTCAAGAATAATATCTCTAACTTCCATCTCCGTCTTAGTAGATGATTTGGCAGAGCTTTCACTTCTGGGACATTTAGAATTTCCAAACGCTGGTTTTCTTCCTGCCACAATTTCAATGCTTATTGCTTTTCCTGTTGATGGCTCTGACTTGTAGTTGAGGCGTATTATTAAAGCATCTTTTAAATTATTGTGGTGAAAGTCACATAGCATAAAATGTCACCATTTTAACCATTTTAAAGTGTTCAGGACAGCCATCACCACTGTCTTGTTCCAGAACATTTTCATCACCCTAAAAGGAGACCCCCGTACCTTGAAGCAGTCACTCCCCGTTTCCCCCTCCCCCCAGCCCCTTTCAAACTCACATTTGGTACTCGCCATGGATGAGGAAAACACATTTGCTTTTGAAAGTCTGAGTGTGCACTCAGGCAGTTCTTGTGCTCCTTTATACCCATGTTTCTTCGTGATATCACTGTTACTGTGAGTCAGATACAAATGTTGTGATCTGCCCATAAATGTTAATTTGAGGTTCCTGTTTACCCCCAATCTTTGGATCCCATTCCCATCTGGCATTCACTGTTTGGTACACTGGAACCAGCACAAACTTGACACATCCCATTCCTGTTCAAGCTACCACCTTTGTGTTCCTCATCTGAGCTGGAAACTCTCCACCGCCAAGTCTGGCACCCTGTCTGTCGTAATAGTTAGACCAGGATATTCCCTGGCGATACACACCACCCGGAACGCAGGTAAAGCACCCTGTTTACAGTTCCAAGCTGATGGTAGGTATACTGACCTAACCTACTCTTTCCCTGGGCTGGTGTCCTTTCACCTGTTACGGGAACACAATGGTTCCCCTCAAGTCTCTTTTCCTGCCTCCCTAAATAGCTTTTTGGTATCTTGTCCTGAGAGAGATCCCAGGGCTCAGTGTATTCTGCAGATTGGCACGTTTCCTACACCTAGCTCCTCTTGGATAGTCTGGAATGAAGCCTTTTAACAACTCCAGTCCCAGAGACTGCAAACATACTGTAGGAATACTGTAAAGAATACTAGGCAGGAATCTGAGCCCTTCTCATTCCTTATCTTTCAAACTAGGGGGCTTGTACTACACCTCTGAAGGCCCTTTCCGTCAGAGATGCCACAATTCTCAAATGCCACTACACCATTGTGGCAAGAGCTAGAGGATCTGGAGGTACAAGAAGAGAGCAGCCAGCGGCCGAGAAGCGAAAGCTTGGAGGCAGCCTATCCATTTTATCTCAGCAAATGTCAATTGCCTGGGTCCCTTTAAGGGCCCCTCGCCCCCTGCCAGCCTGGACTATTAAAAGCAGGCCCCAGAAAGGCCTCCTTGCCTTTGGTCTCCTTGGCCACCAATCCAATTGCCACGTTGCCAGACAGGTTCTGGCCACTCGTCTAATTGTAACCTCCCCAACTGTGTCGTGATAACTGTAGTTAAATTTGCAGATGCTATATGCCAGGTACTTTCTAGGCATCCTTTAAAAACCCCACCCTATGCAATGCAGGGATTCATTTTTACCTATGAGGACATCGAGATGTGTGGACATTGGCATTTGTTCAAGGTCACACTACTAAAAAGAGGCACACCTAGCTCACCATACCACTTACTTAGGGAGTGGAAATAGCATCTTTTTTTCAGGCTAACATAGTAGGTAACAGACACTTGGAGCACTGTTTTTGGTGGTGAAGATGACGTTTAACATTTACCAAGTGCTTTCGCTGGGTGTCAGTCACCCGGCCAAACATTTATATTTCCATGTCATTTGCATGGGATTCTGTAGGGTAGGAGTTATAGTTCTCATTTTCAAAGGTGAGGAACAAGCTCAGAGAGGTTAAGTAACTTGGCCCAAGGGCTCATGACAAGAAAGTGGCCAAGCCAGGATTTGAACCCATGCAGTCTGGCTCCAGAGCCCACACTGTTACCCACAAATAACAGTGGGTTGCCTTTTTTTTTTTCATATAGGA
The DNA here is from genome assembly GCA_029593785.1 of Cabassous unicinctus. NCBI lineage: Eukaryota > Metazoa > Chordata > Mammalia > Cingulata > Chlamyphoridae > Cabassous > Cabassous unicinctus. Next base: position 6,677 of record JAQZBX010111573.1, read on the forward strand.
ACTTTATTATGAACCTGACTTCACATACAAAGTTAGAATGGCAATCATATTTAAAATGCCTTCTTTTAAAAGTTTGTTGTATTATCCATGTGCACTAACCAAACTTCTAGAAGGTAACATAAGATTGCAATCCATCTTTGGGCAGACACAGTAACACCATTACTTGAACACCATCTTGATCATCTGAGCCTCTTGTGAGGGACGAAATGTTTGCTTAAAATATGACCACTGGAAATTTCCCTCCCTCCTTCTGTGCCTTATGGGTGGCTCTCAAAATTACATATTCAACGAGCACAAAGTGCCTTAGCACAGTGCATGGTAGTTTCCTCACTGGCGCATCAGATCGCAAGGGGCTCGCCAAGGAAATGATGTCCTGGATATAATGAATACAAAGTGCTTGCTTCTCAAGAGGCTCAACTGTTAAGGGAAGGCACCATGTATCACGAGGCACACAATAGCTCAATTGCCTCCACAAGGAGGATGGAGGAAGTGGTAGAGTGGTGATACCTGGATTTTTAGGCTTGGTCGAGGGCCTAGCCGAAGTTCACGCACTGTGCGTGGATGTGGCATGAACTCTTGTGGTTTTTCCCTCAGGAAAGAGCTCTGGCCCTAGTGTGAGCTGGAGTTTTGCAGGCCAAGTGGGATGGAGGGGCAAAGAAGGGGTGAAGTGATAGAGCATAGACTCTAGGGTAGCTAAGGAGGGAAGTAAAGGTGAGGGGCTGAGAGGAGAAATTAGGTCAGTGGGCTGGAAATCAAAGAACTAGTGCGGCAAGAATAATTAGGAAGGGAAGGGAAGGAGCGGGTGGCTAGAGGAAGAGTTCAGGCTGGTTGAGGAAAAGATCCCGGGTGTAGCCACAGTGGGGCAAGCAGAGGTGGAGGGCACTGGAGATGTGATCGAAGAGTCAGCCACTGGAGGCAGCCTCCATGTGAACTTGGAGCAAAGGCCACAGGCAGTCCCAGCAACACGGCCTGCTCCCTCCGGTAGCCGACTGGGCAGCCACTCTCAATTCCCCAGCCCACCCCCTGCTTCCCCAGGACCCCAGAAGACTAGAGAGGCACTTATCATTTTAAAGGTTTTAAAACTGCTCATTTCTCTAAGGAGATACACACACACACACACACAGAGCAGTGTTCCAGATTCTTAAAAATGGTTTCCTGCTCACAGGTTTTGATTCCCATCAGAGATGGCAACTGTCAGCACCAAGGAGGTTCTGTCCTTTGCTTTCATTATCTTTGGCATGAGGCTCATTAAAGACACCTTCTCCTCCCCGTTCTGCCTTTAGCCAAAATGTCCTTCGACCAGGTGCCCTCATGGCTCATAGAACCTTCCAGCCTGAGGACGAGAGCAAGGCGCCTACCTCACCCGGCCTCTTATGCCATCCAGAAATGACCGCCTGGGGTGGCTTTTCTGGCTTGACTGAAAGGCTTACACCAATGGGTTATGGCGATGGAGAAGCAGCACCTGGGTAGCTCCTCTGTCCACACCTTTCCCCCCTCCCCCCAAATATATGGGCCAAAAGGAGCAAGGAGCCTTGGTCCAAATAAGCAACTTCCCAAGGAGGAGCGGGGGACTCCTTAAGGCCGGATAGCAGAGGTTACAGTCGTAGCTGAGGCTAGAGCAGAGTTTAACACAACAGGAGCAATGAGGCTGCCTCTCAATGACCTGCTTCACCTGGAATGCCTTCTCCACCCCACCCCCAACCCATTATCCTGGCCAAATAAAACCTAGTCAGGGAACAGATGTAGCTCAAGTGGTTGAGCACCTGCTTCCCATGTACGAGGGTCCTGGGTTCAAGCCCTGGTACCTCTTAAAAAAAAAAAAACACCAAGTCATTTTTAAAACATGGGAAAACCTCTTTGGGATCAAAGTGTCTTAAGGCATCAAAGTGGTGTGAGGTTTATTTTGTTTCTGATTCCTTTGTTCCATGCCATTGCTCTGAATTGAGCGTATCCTTTAAGTAAGGACTCAAAAGTCATTCAGGCTTCTAGATCAGTAGTCTCACCGTGATTTCATCAGGCAGAATTAAAGGAAAGACAGGAGGCACAGTTATTTATATGCTGCTTTATTTCTGTAAGGATACACTGAAACGTTAGATGATAATAGCTAAGGACAAAATGTAGAAATGAGGTGTCAGTTTCTCTAACCACTCCTAACAAGAATGTTAATATGTATTGTCATTACACGTTTACTGTTGATATTGTGTCATACTATGTAATATAATCATGTAGAATACAGCAAGTAGGTGATCCTGCGTTTCACGTAAGCAGTAGGTGGAAATCCGGTTCTACCTGTGAGGATGGTGGTGTCCCCACTCCCCCAGAGATCCAGCTAAGCTACTGAGGAAAAATCCTAGGAATCACAAGCAAAGGGACTCGGCGGTCCTCCTCAACACGTGAACAAAGAGCAGACGACTACTATGTTACAAGGGATTTGACTCGAGCTGCTCTGACACGTCACGTCTGTGTCGACGATAGCTCTGGCAGCCTGCTCAGCTACCCCTCTAGTTTTACGGTTACTTCTGTGGGATGAATCTCAGTTTTGAGGGGGCCAAAATCAAATCTTCTCATGCAAGTTTCAAAACTCAAACTATGTTGCTATGAATTAAAAACAACAAAAAACTTATTAATTGGAAAGAAAAAAAAAAACACGAAAAAAGACAGCGGGGTTAGTTTCGTTAAGCTTCCAAAAGGATTCTCTGTGCGATGTCCATCTGAAACAGGCTCGTTTTCTTAGATCGGCCCTACCCTTTCCAAATCACCTGCACGTTCCACACTTTAAAAGTCGGAACACTCAGAGAACATACCACACAGGGAAATCAAAGGTTAGTACGGAACAAGGTCAGTTTAGAGTTCAACAGCTAAGTTCAAACGTTAATTTTCAGAAAATTCGTATTAGTCATTTGAAAGCACAAAAGAACAAAAGGCAGGTAATAGTCTTGATGAGGAAGTTCAACCATGCATTTCGGTACGTTCTTTCTCTGCTCACGGAATTGGGCGAGCAGCCGAGTTGAAGCAGCCGCTGCAACTCTCGCGTGTCGCGTGACTACACGTGTGACGACACGGTGGGGGCCCAGCTGAGCCATGAAAACCATCTCAGTGGGGGGGAAGGTATCTTAATGCTTCTTGCTTACATCACTAAGTGGCTAAATGGTTAGCGCTGTTCTGCTCTATGATAAACATGCAGAAGAGTCAATCTATCTAAGTTACCATCTTTCAATTGCAGCAGGAGAGAAATTAAGTCGGCTGCAGAATTGCTTTTTTCCTAAATCCTAAGATGACCACTGTGTGCCCTTTCTTTGAATAATACTGTAAAATGGGAGCAACGACAGAAGGGGCAACGGTGAAATACCACTCTTTCCCTGTGGATGGTGCAGGGCAGAGAGGGAGGACACAAAGAACAAGACTCAGATTCCATTTTACAGGACAGGAGCCCCTGTCAATTTACAGCTTTTTGGCACAGTCGGGGCAATACACTTGCTGCTCATGGAAAACAAAGCGCTTGTTGGCCAGATTCACGGAGCATTTTTTGCAGTGGAAGCAGTAGTCGTGCCAGGATTGTCCTTCATAGGCCACCACACTGGAGCCTTTACCAAAC
>JAQZBX010111574.1:0-10274 GCA_029593785.1 Cabassous unicinctus
CCTCCGCTCTGGCTTCTGGGAGGACAAAGGGATCGTGTTTACTTGGGGGGGCGCAGGGCGGACGTTTCCCCTCTGAGGCAGGGGCTTTCTCCAGCACCGAGACTGGATCTGATAACGGGGGGGCGGGGCAGAAATGCTCTCCCCTGGGGCCCCAAGGTGCCCTCCGGTTTCCTGGGCTGGAGGGTGGGGGTGCGTGGCCCTAGAGGCTGGGGAGGGGAGCTCACAAAGCGTTGGGGGCCCCGAGTTCCCGATGGTCACTTCCTCTCTGCTCACCTGGGCAGGGGCTTGGCCAGCACTGCCCGGAGCTGCCCCAGGGCTGGCTTCTCGGAGGGTGGCCACCGCCTGGACAGTCCGAGCACAGGTGGCCGTGAGCCGTGGGCCGGGGAGGCGGGGCCGCAGGTCCGTCCGAATGTCCTGCCTGTGTCCGGCAGACTGTGCCCGCATGTGGAACCTCCCGGGTCTTTGAAGGGCAGCAGGCGGCTGGGGGTGGGGGCGCTTGCCCAGTGCTGGCCTCAGCGCATTGGCAGGGAGGGGCGGGGCCCGCATCGCTGCGGTGTCACGCGGCTGGGACCCTCCCTAGGACAGCCTTGGGCCTGCAGGGGTGGAGGCCAGGGGGGCTGGGTGGGGGTCATGGCTGCTGGGACCCCCACCCTGTGTTTCCTGAGCCGCCCGGCGACGTCTGGTACTTTATTTCCTTTGCTGACCACACAGAGCCCTGGGGCCGTCGCAGCAGTGCTCTCGTTTTCTTCCGTCTGGGTCCCCGGCCGGCAGGAGGGGGCTGGGGGGTGGGGGATGGGGGAACTGGGGGCTGAGGGGTTCATATGGCCAGAATGAGAGCCCCCCACCCAGGGCCGGAGGGGTTCTAGGGTGACCGTTCATTCATTCATTCACTCACTCATTCATTCGTTTGCCTTTGGCTCAGCTGCCAGCCTGTCTGGGGGTGCACTGGGGCCCTGTCCGGGGAGCTCGCCGCCTGGTGGGGGCTGCCCGCTGACGATCACGTGTCACAGGACCAAGGCTGAAGGGGCTGCACAGCCGACCAGATCTCAGGGGGCCCTGAGGGTGCCCACCCAGGCCCCGTGTGAGGACGGGGGGAAGGGCCAGCGGGTGGGGGCTGGGGGCTGGCAGGAGGGGTCCTGGAGCTCCAAGCAAGATGAGTGTGGGGCGATGGCCCCGCAAGGGGCTTGTGGGCGTGGGTGCTCTGGAGGGGAAGCTGGGCAGAGAGAGGGCCCTGGGCGGGGGGTGGGCAGGGCAGGGAGTATGCAGGGCAGTGGGGCTCCGAGCCAGCAGGTGGATAGCGGCTTGGGGAAGGCTGGACCTCCCGTGTCCCAAGGCCTCCGTTGTGGCTTGAAGCTGCCCTACCTTGGGGAGTGGGCTTCGTGCCGCAGCCCCCCCTCCAGGCCCTCCTGCCTGGGCCTGCTCCTGAGGTTCTTGTCCCAGGCAGGGCCTGGGGCTTCACTGGCCCTGGGGGCCACGGCGGGTGGGATGGGGGCTAAGGGACCCTGTCCTGGCCCAGCGAGGACGTGGGGCACCAGGAGCCAAGGCTTGTAGGACAAGCGTCCATAGGCGGCCGCGATGGGCCTGGCGCCCCATGTACCATGGTGACAGTAGTGGGGACCCCCACGTCGTCAACCATGGTGACAGTAGTGGGGACCCTCGGCCGTGCCGCTAGCCGGCCACGCCTAGCCAGCAGGGAGGATCTGAGCCGGGACCCCTAGGGGACACTCGCTGTCCTGCTCGTGGCCACACAACCTCCCTGTGCAGCCACGCAAGGTTTGCCAGGTCCCGCGTCGAGCCGCAGCGTGTCGGGAGCTGTGCCCCGGCTCTGCCGTGGGTTTTCCACCTGTCGGCTCATGACGGGGGTGGGGTGGGGTGGGGGAGGGAGGTCCAAGGCCGCGTCAGGGGCCCGTCCTGGGCCCTGGGCCCTGCCTTCTGGAGCCCCCCGGCCTGGGTAAGCTCTGCCTCCACTGGGGGGGCTCTCAGTGGCTGCCTGTGGGGTCAGAGCTGGACCAGGGTGGGGTCCTCCAAGCTCCCTGACCCCCATACCTGTGAGCGGGGAGGGTGAGATGGAGGTGGGGTCTCCAGGCAGGCCTGATGCCCCCTTCCAAGGTCTCTCCCGGTTTGGCCCCTTCTCGCCCCCTCTGCCGCTCCTCATTTCCCCATCAACCCTCTGCCCTTCCAGCACCTTCCCAGCCCAGGTCCTCTGCAGCCAAGGGGTGCCCAGAGGGGGCCAGGCTGCGGGAGGGCAGGCAGTGGGCCGCCCGTGAGCTGCCGACACCCACTCGTGGAGGGAGGGGCCTCCTGCTCCCCACACCACCCCCAGGGTGCAGAGACGCGGGGCGTCGCGGACATGGCACCGCTGAAGGCAAAGCCTCGGCCCCGTGGTGAGAGGCCGGCGCATGCCAGGTGCTGCTTCTCCACCTGCCGTGGCTGTCAGTGCCACATGGCCACGAGGGCTCAGCTCACGGGGCCGAGGCCCCGCCGCACCCCTCTGGAGCTCTAGGGAATCCGTTTCGCTGACTTCCCAGCTTCTAGAGCCGCCTGCACGCCTGGCCCCTGTGCCCAGGACCCGTCCTGACGGTGGCCCCGAGAAGCCAGCGTGGGACCATGTCTCCGCAGCCCCAGAGGCTGCTGCAGCTCCGGGCACTGGCTCCACTGCCTCCTGGCAGCCACCGTGCAGCTCCCTTGCCTGGCCGTGACCTGGAAACGGAGCCGCGAGGAGCTGGAGGACGGTGTAGGGCTCCCTGGCGAGTGCTGGCGTGGGAACGAGGAGTGGGTTTAAGTGGCCGCGAGGGAGAATGGCAGCAAGCCTCTCACCCGGCGTCCGCGACTGCGAGGTGACCGTGCAGAACAGGTCCTGGCCCCAGGCGTTGCCTGATGACCAGGACCTCGCCGGAAACTGCGTGTGCGCCTGGGGCGCGGCCAGTGCGAAGACTGGAGGGAAGTGAGGCAGGGAAGGGTGGGGCACGGGGAAGGACGCTGAGCTGCGTGGGGGGCCTGGGGGACGTGGGGGCGGCCGTGCGTGTGTCTGCGGCGAGGTCCTGGGAGAGGGAACCAGGTGCAGGTCCTGAGGCGGTCGCGTGCGAGGTGGGCGTGTGTGAGGCGGGCACATGCGAGGCGGGCGTGCGAGGTGGGTGCGTGCGAGCCCGTTGGAGCCGGCGTGACCGGAGCGGATGGAACAGTGGGCAGAAGGGGTGCAAGGGGAGGCCAGGGAGGGGCGGGGGCTGCAGTGCCAGGAGCTGGGGTCGTAAAGCTGCTTATCCTCTCAGCTCTGGGGGCCGACATCGAGGTGCAGGAAGGGTGGGCTCCTGGAGGGCACTGAGCCCGGCGTCCGGCGGTGGTGGCCGCGCCGGGCGAGCCTGGGCTGCTGTGTGGATGCACTGCCCTTTTCGGGGTGAAGGCGGGTGTGGGGACCCTGTGTGGTGGCCCAGGTGGAGGGGACAGGGCTCAGTACAGGGTGTTTGGGGGGTCCTGGGGGTCCTGAAGCTGCGAATGGAGTGGGAACTGGGCCTGGAAGCCCCCTGTGCCCTGGGGTGGGAGGTCGGGGAGAGGCACCGCCTGGCCTTGACCCTGTGCAGCTCCTCAGAGGTGCTGTGGGCTGAGCCGCGTCCCCCTAAAGCTAAGTTCAGGTCCCAACCCCAAGACCCCAGGGCGTGCCCTTTTCGGGAAATAGGGTCTCATTGATGGACTTAGCTCCGATGAGGTCACGATGGAGTAGGGTGGGCCCTGACCCCATGTGGCGTCCCTGTAAGAGGGAAGTTTGGACCCCGAGACGGACACCGGGCACAGGGCCACGTGGCCACGGAGGTGAGGTTGGAGAGAGGCAGCCCCAGGCAAGGAGCCCGAGGCCGGCGGAGAGCCCTGTGAGGTGAGGGGCAGGCGAGGAAGGAGTGTCCCGTAGAGCCTCTGGGTGGCGCGTGGCTCTGCTGACCCTTGGCTCCGGACTCTGGCCGCTGGAGCTGGACGGCGATACATTCTGCTGCTTTAAGCCCCCGGGTTGTGGGACCTGCTCGGGCAGCCCCAGGAAGGTCCTGCGGGGCGTGTCCCGCGTGGCACGGAGTGGCCCTCCGTGGAGGCTGCTCACCCCGGGCTTCCCTCCCTGGACTGCCCCGGGCCTCCCCAGCCACACCCGCCTGTCTGCTGCCGCAGGACCCCGGGGCCTGTGTGTGGCCCATCCTGGCCTCCTGCACACAGGTGGGGTCTGCAAGGGGACGGGTCCAGGCCCAGCTGTCGGCCCCGGGCAGGTGGGGCCACCGCCGCCTTTCCTCGCCCTGGATGTTCTGGGGGCCCTGGGGCCGCTGCCCCTGCCTCCTCCTCCTGGGCCCGGCTGGGCGTGGAGGGTGCCGGGCTGTGGAGGATGCTTTGGGGCCGGGCTCGCCGGCTTCCCTGCCTCCCCCTCCCTCCTCCGCTTCCCTTCTGGCCGCGTGTCAGCTGGGGTGCCGGCGTGGGGATCTGCGGCGCTGGCGGCCTGGGCCTCTGGGCCGCACTCCCTCCTCTGGACACAGGCACGGCCACAGATGCCACGCGGTTGCCGGGGATGGGGCCTGTGGTCCCACTCCCACTGTGACCTCCACTGGTCACTGCGCCCCCAATGCCCAAGGGCTCGCCGGGCGGGGCTCACAGCCCATGTCGCACACGGCCCACGTTGCACACGGCCCCGCCTGCCTGCTGGCGCTCAGCCACGTGTTGCCTTGCACACACGTTGCACTTATACATGCTCATTCGTGCATCACAATACACTCACATTCTCACATGTACGTTCACATGTGCACACACTCGTGTGCACACAGTCACACATGCTCACATGTTGGCCTCCCCCCACTATACACAACACACACCTTCACACATACACCCCCACCTACTGACACACATGAACCTTGTGTCCTCACGCATGTGCACACACAACACACACCTCCCTACTCATCTATGCAGCACACACGTGACCACATGCTCATGCACACACACGAGGTCCCACATGCCTACACACGCATACCTGCACACACACCCATCCATTCCCACAGTTACACGCATGCTCACACTTGCGCACTCAGACACTCACATGCACACACGGCTGCAGCCCCTGTGCTCACATCGGGCAGGTGCTTCCTGTCCTCTTTCCTCCATCCTCTCCCGGCCCCAGGAGCTGTCCCCACAGGCGCAGACCCCGTGGCGGGTGGGAGGGCGGCTGACAAGCTGCCCATCACCCCCAGCACCTGGGGCCTGAGGCTACGTGGAGTTCTGTGTCATCGCTGTGGCATACGCGGTTCTGGGGACTTCATCGGTGACCTTGGCTCTGAGTTTGGGGGTGGGCAGAAGGCCAGAGGGGGTTCAGTCGTTGATTCAGCCAGAATTACCGACCATCAGTGCAGCCCTGGTCCCTGAGCCAGGCTCAGTGATGTGCCATGTCGGGGGCCACCGCGCCTCCCCTTGGAGTTGAGATGTGGGGCGCAGAGGCTGGGAGGCCGGAGACGCCCGGCAGCCTGGAGCCTGTGGCAATCCCGAGTGTCTGGCAGAGCCCCATCCAGGCCCAGCTCCTTCTGGAAGGTTCCAGGTGCGTGCTCCTGACCTGGCGATGGCCCTTCTGGGAGCTGGTGTGGAAGGGGTCGGGCAGGGGGCTCTGCCCTGCTCAGGTCAGCTCTTGGGTGTCCAGCAGCCCAGAATGGACGCTGGGGCCCGTGAGGGGGCACGATTTGACCAGGTCAACATGACCGCTTGTCTCCAGGACCTCCAGCCATGGGGCTTGTGAGGCCGGCACCATTGGGTCTGACCCTGGGTAGCGGAAAGTCTGTCTGCCCACCTGCCCCCTGGAGCCCACCTGTGTGGTGGGTGCTGCATGAGGCACGGGGGAGCTGGGGGCCCTGCCTGGGGGGCTGCGCCCTTCCTTGGCAGCCCTGAGCCTCACACACTGCAGGGAGCAGCTGGACCGGCCCCCTCCCTGTGGAGAGGAAGTCGGGGAGAGGCTTTGGGGTGGAGGGCCAGCAGAAGGGGCGTGGGGGCCGGTGGCTCTGGGCTCCTGGGGAAGTGGCCTCCCTTCCTCGGCCAGGGCTGCCAGGGTGGGCGGTCCCTGATCCCCTTGTCAGCGCCGGAACGCGATTTGGGAAGTGGCCTGCGGCCCACCTCCTCTGATAAGGGGCTGAGATGATAAGCAGCTGAGCTGCCGTGTAGGAGCCCCTGATCCTGTGCTACACCAGCTGCCCTTCGGGGTCCCCTGTGCAGGACAGCTCGCCATCACCCTGTTTCTCTGCACTTGCACGTGCCCAGTGTGGCTTGAACCCCCAGCGCCTTTGGTGCACAGTGGGCAGGGCTGGCTCCCAGGGGCAGGCCCTCTGGCTGGCCCGGCTCTCCGTGGCTGCAGGTAGGAGCCACCGTGTGCTGGTTCCACCGCATGACTTGCCGAATCGGGAGGCGGGAGCCAGTTGCTTGCAGTTGGGGGGCTGACCTGACACCACATCTGCAGGACAGCGGGCCCAGGGCAGCCCGGGGCTGGGCAGCGGTGCTCCGTCTGTCTGCTCCAGACCCGACGCCACTGTGTCCTGGACCGCCCTGACTCAGGCCGTCATGGAGACGCGGTCCTCAGCGCAGGGGTATCAGCGGACGTCCGCCTTGGGGTGTTAGAGAGAAGCCTGGTCCCCACCTTGTTCTCCTGTGGTAATGGCCACAAATCCCCCCTATGTGTGGACCTGACCCCTACTGGTGCCAGCGGGGGCCCCGGGCCCCTCAGGCAGGAGGCCAGGGTTTAGCGGAAGCACCCAGAGCGCCTTGCAGAGGGCAGGGTGGCCCCCGAGAGCTCCTGACGCAACCGCGGCTGTGCTGGTGTCGACCAGGTGTTGCTAGAAGCCAGGAGCTCCCGTAGGTTAGCTCCGTCCTCGTGCTGCCCCAAACGACCTCGGGGCCACGCTGACCCCGCGTTACATGTGAAGAGCAGAGGCCCAGAGAGCAGAGGGGCTGCTTTCCAACAAAGACCCTTCCTAGGCTCTGTCCAGAAAATTCCGAGGATTCCCAGTTGGACTGGGGGGAGGGGCTGGGATCCTGTTCAGGCTGACCTGCTCAGGACGCAGCACCCCAAGCTGCTGCGCCATGGCGGCGGAGCCCCCTGCATGGACACACGTCTGGGCCCTGGGCTCCTTTGGGGGCACGGGGCCCTGCTGTGCTCCTGGGCCCACCCCCACCGAGAAGGCCCTGCAGAGTGGATGGAGAATTTCATCCAGGAAACCTGTGAGAAGCCCCAGCAACCAAGGCAGGCTCTAGGCAGAGAGGAATCGTGGAGGAGGAAGTTGATTGCACATTTGAGATTTGAGCGGTTCCTCCGCCACGGGCCAGCTGGCAGTAGTGAGAGAAGATGCAGGGTCTGCGGGCTGCCAGCCAGCTTTGGTGGAGGCCCCCGGGGGAGGCAGGCGCGCTTGCTCGCAGGCTTCATCTGGCCTCGGCTTGTGTGCTCACGGCCAGAGGGGATGGCCGGCCTGGCTGACCCCGGATCCCGGCTGCCCCGCCTGGGGCCGGACCCCAAGTTTCCACCAGAAAGTAGAGGACGAGAGAGAGCCACAGGCTCTGGCCGAGAGACGTTCTGGGCAGAGGAATCGATCCCTGGCTTCCATAACCTGCCCAGTCTTGGAAGCAGGTGCCACTCCAGCCGCTCACGGTGGGGTTTGCTTATGGGCTGGCCAGTGAGAGACTTCTCACCTCGCAGCGTAAGAGAAAGCGGCCTTACGATGCCACAGAGTTCGCCGAGAGTGGGTTGCTTTCTCCCTCGGGTCTGTACTCCCCAAACCTGCCATCCTGCCCCCAGGCCTGCCCCTCGGGACGCCCCCCAGGAGCCCTCCCAAGGCCTTTGATCCTAGGAATACACGCCAGCCCTGCCCAGCCTCACTGCAGAGCAGAGGCCCATCCCCGGAGAGTTGGGGCGAGTGGCAAGTCGTCGATGTCCCCACGCCCCCAGTGCCTGGGGTGCAGGCACGTGGCAGAGACGTGCCTCCTGCTCCCCTTGTGCGTGAGAGGAGGCCGGAGCCCTGGAAGTGGCGCTGCTGTGTGTGGCGTGTACATCTCCAGCCTTAGGGGAAATGTGGGGGTGATGCTCTGATAATAACACGTGTTGTTGAGAATACTGCATTTGATACATGGAAATCACCTGTAACAGACCTTAGCCCGTATTTCAGAGCCTCGTTTTCTGGAGGGGGAAGCTGAGACTCAAAGGTTAGATGGTGTGCCCCAAGATTTCCAGACAGCAGAACTGAAATGGGAATATCTGACCCCCAAAGCCTGTCCTGCCAAGGCACTGGCCTGTGTCCTGGGGCAGTGGGAGCCAGTGTGTTGAGGGTCTGGGGTAGAGGATATGCGTGGACAGTTGGGTATGGGGAGGGGGTCTCCAGCCATACGTGGATGCACTGCGGCTCAGGCCTTCCCTCCACCTGGCCTTCAGAGGACGTGGCCTCAGCAGCAGCAGGTCCTGCGGTCACTGGGTTCCAGGTCACCTCCGCCTGCTTGGTGGGTTCAGACAGTGCTTTCCGGGGTGCTGAGGATCTGGGGGTGCTATCCCAGCCAAGCCGACAGCTGTGACGCTGGACCCCTGCCGTGACCCCGACACGTTAGGTATTCGGTAGATTCATTAGCATTGTTTTTAAATTAACATTAAGCGTAAAACAACTTTGTTACTTACACACCTCAAAATTGTTTTTGCAAAGCATTCATTCTTTTTTTCATTTAACACGCATATATTATTTTTTTTTTTCCATTTCTCACCTCTCCTTTTTTCCCTATCTGCCTATTCTTTTCTGTATGTAGGCTGCCTCCCTTTTTCTCGCTGAGGCTATCAAATATCCTGTTTTGAAAGCCATGTTCTGATGCTTTTGAGCTGTTTCCTCAGGTGTCAGTTCTTCCAGTTTTGAACGCATTGTCTCTTTTGCATGTTGGTTTTCCTCACGTGTCGGGTGATTCTTAGTTGGGTGAAGGCAGCCTGTTGCTTCTGTCTGCGCTGTCCCTGGAGGGAGTAGAAGATGCTGTTTGCTGTTTTCAGACAGTGGGGAGGGGTGGGCTTGTGGCTGGAGACTGCCGTCCCTGGCATCCCCAACCATGGCCTCGTCCTTCCAACATGTCCTCTGCCTGGTCACTGCCTGGAGGCAGATACCTGGCGCTGCTGCCTGGCCCCCCGGGGATGGGGTGCATGCATGGCCCCTGCCAGTTTGCCCCGGGCCTCCACCCCTGCCCTGTGTGGAACCGGCCCAGCACTGTTCCCATGCTGCCCAACAGGTGCTGGGCTGAGGCTTCCCTCTGTGGTGGTTCCGGGGCCACCAGGAGCACCCCTTCTTGGTTTAGGCTGAAATTCTTTGCATCTTTGTATTAAAGCCATCTACTCTTTTCTGTTTCTGTGGAGGTGATACTGTGTACGGCCTGCATTGTGGAAGAGGAGCTCCTGCCCTTTCCTTAAAGCTTACCTGTAGGTAACCCCTCTCACGGCCAGCATTGCCCGGCCATTCAGTTGCTCGTTCCTTCTGTTATTCATTCCTTCATTCAACAAAATTTATCGAGCTCCTTCTCAGCAGTGGTGCGAAGAAACATGATGGAGATCAAGACAGACTGTGCCTGCCCTCGGGGCCATGCTTCGGGTGGGAGAGCGCGCCCCCAGTGCAGTGCTTCTCATGGTCGAGGCAAAGTGGAGGTGCTGTGAGCCCCGATTTTGACTGGGGGGTTAGGAAGGCTCCCTGAGGGAGTGACTCTTAGGGAATAGAAAAGTCCGTGCAAAGAGTTGGGGGCAGGAGCCGCTGCCATGGAGACCTCAGAGCAAGGGCAAGCTTGACGCACGCAGAGAGCAGACTTTGGGCAGGTGGGGGCGGGAGGCGAGAGCTGGGCAGGGTCTGATGGGTGGGCGCGGAGGCCGTGGGAGTGGAGTGTGTTCTCCCTCGGTGGAGAACCATTGCGGGGCTTCAACCAGGGGCTGACGTGATCTGGTTCGTGTGAATATATATATTCTACATTCTTTACTTTGAAATAATTCCAAACTTACAGTTAAGTTGCAAAAGTAGTACAAAAACACACAGAGCTCCCCTGTACCCCCACCCAGCTACCCAGATCTACCAGCCTTGACGTTTCGCCACGTTTGTTCTTCCTCCCTCCCTTCCTTCCATCCATCTTCTCTATTTTCTAAACGTCTGACAGTATGTTGCACACGCCCTGCTCCTTGAACAATTAACGCTACCACGTGCCTTTCCTAAGAGCAAGTATATTCCTTTAGGTTGCCGCCGTAAGTACAGCTTTCAAGGCCAAGAAATCTAACCCTGATA
>JAQZBX010111575.1:0-10271 GCA_029593785.1 Cabassous unicinctus
TGGATTGAAACCAGTTATTTTCTGTCTAATTCTTACTAGAGTATTTTGACCATTCATTTCTTAATTTCATATTGTGAGCTCAATTTAGGCAAAGCTTTATCTATAGGAATCTTTAAAAAATATAACTGCAGTAGCACTTTCCCTAAGAGTACCACCAGTTCATACTCATTTTTTAAGTTAATTTCTCATTTTGAGGTCTCAGGATATTTTAGATAGGATAAAATCAAAGTGTTAAACCACAGAAATCATAGGCCATGTGTATATTACTACGGTGGAACTTTTAAGTACACTTCACTCAGAGATCAGGATAAGATGGAAATTGTGGTAGATAAAGGAAAGAAAAGAAAAGTAAGATTCTGAATAGCAGGCATGAAACATTATTTCATGGACCTTTCAGGACTTAGGAAAAACATTTCTATTTTTTTAAAAAATTTTTCTGTGAAATTAAAATCTTTACTTTTAATTTCATGTTTATTTTATGGAGAGACAGAAAAGCAATTAAAAAATTTAAGTCATCAGTATTGTCACCAGACTTGCACAAATGTCTTTGCCCAAGCAGTCATTTTACATTGAAAAATATTTAGGAAATTTTTGTTATAAAATATCAGGTTCAATTGGATGGCACCTTTAAATGGAATTACACATACATGTTTAAAATAGTGTATAAAATAGTATCCAAATATGCACAATGTTTTATAATATTTTCTCCATTCAACAATATACTGTGCACATTTGACCATTGCAACACATATGTCTGTCTATCTATCAATCAATCAATCTATCTATCTAACTATCTATCTTTCTATCTATCATCTATCAATCACTATCCATATATGTTTGTGTGTGTGTATTATGAATACTTGGAGACTATTCTATTATAAAATATGGTATATAATGATTTAGCAAACAAATATGCTATTTTTGAGATTAATATACTTCTACTTTTCCAAATATACATATCACTTCAATAAACTCTCTCATATGAACAATTTTGAATGATGGCATGAAAATTTTCAAAAATATCTCTGTTGTTTTATTCAGTAATGTACCAGCAAACTGTTTAAGAAGAGTTTGTTCTCCCACTAAAGAGTTATAGCTCTCATTGTTAACATAAGAATTATAATTTCATTTTTGCCTATATTTCAGATGACAAAGATATTCAATTCATGTTTAATATATATGTTTGATTGTCAATCAGTGTTTTAAAATATATTATTTTTCTAAAAGATACTTAAATTACATAAAATGCTACATAAAAATATATAAGGGATTCCCATATGCTCCACTCCTAACACGTCCCACTTTTCCCCACATGAACAACTTCTTTCCTTAGTGTGGAACATTCATTGAAATTGATGAACACATTTTGAAGCATTGCCACTAAGGATGGATTATAGTTTACATTGTAGTTTACACTATCTCCCACTCAATTCTGTAGGTGTGGCAGGAAATATAAAATGGTCTCTATCTGTCTTTGTCATGTCATTCAGGACAATTCCAAGTCCCAGAAACAACCCTCATATTACACTTCTTTTTCCCTCTCCCTGCCTTCAGCATCTCCAGTGGCCACTGTCTCCACATCAATGATATCATTTCTTCCATTGCTAGAATAAAAATAAGTCTACAGTAGAAGCCCAGTAAGTCATCTCTAGTCCATATTTTATTCCCCAATCCTGAGGATTCTTGGATGTGCTGCCCACTCCACCTCAAATTAAGAGAGGGCTTCAACCCCATATGGTTGATGGGTGGGACTCTCTTGCTTGCAGTTGTACACTCTCTCATTTCCTTGGTATGGTGGTTGTCCATCTTCACCTCCTTAATAGTTGTACTGTTAGACTCCAATGATGTTGAGAGTAGGTGTTACAACTCTACTGAAGCTCAGGGCCCAGCTGGCACATGTTCATCAGCTTTAGTAAATTTTAACCTGGTAACTAAATGGCTGAAATTGTTTCTCTTATTAACTTGTAAACTTTTTCCTGCTGGGTTGTTCAGCTCTTTTCTATGGTTTGTATGTTATCATTAGGAATTGATAACATAAAAACTTTAAATCGCATATCTGTAGCAAATATTTTCCTTTGTTTTTAGGCTTTAACTGTTTTTTATATTTATGTAATAATTTTACATTTGGGTTGTCACCAGAAGTCTTCTCTTGTGTGATTTTCATGTTCTCTATCACAGTTTTTCCTACTATTTTATTTAAAATGAACTGGAGATAAGGTGTTACAAGCCTATTCCAATTCCTATTCCAACTGGCACATTTACAGCCTAAACCTTTAAGTCTCTGGGACATATACCAATCAACTCTAGTACTAACAATAGGTTCAAAAAGAGGGGCAGCATAGCGGTGTGTAAGGAAAACACAACTGAGTCCAACTGTATCACACTGGGGAGTGTAAATTCCAAAGTAGGGCCAACTGACAGGGTTCCAACTTCCTGAGCAGTCTGCCCTGCACATGGTGTCTGGAGGTCTCTAGAAACCTCAGGAGCCCCACTACTTGAGGTTATATTTACTATGGCCAGTCAATGAGTTCCTGCTGAGACATGCATATTCATGACCTCTGAAATGACCTACTGACTCACTTTTCAGTCTCTTAGCCATATAAACTGATTTGTCTTTACGTTTTCTCCCTTTTGTCATGATCTTTTTCCAGTTGCTTTGCTAGTTGGTGCTTGGTAATCATCCCTCAGTGCCAGGGAGGCACCTCCCCCAGAGTCATGTCCCATGCTGGGGGTAAAGTAATGAATTTACATGCTGAGTTTGGCTTAGACAGAGACCACATTTGAGCAAAAAGGATGCACTCAGGAGGTAATACTTATGCACCCTATAATACTATGCTAAGTTTCAATTTGAAAAGAAAAGTTTCATAAGTACAGTCATCACAATCATGGGTCTGTCAATGGTCCATCCTTCTTCACTAGTCACTGACCCAGTACTCAAAGGATTCTTGCTGTCACATTAGACAATGTGGCAGAAATCTCCAGGATGGAAATTCAAGATTCCTTTGTCTATCATGTGTTTCTGCCACATGAACACTTGAAGACATTCATATGTCTTACAGGTATGCCCCAGGTGTACCTCTTCCCATGCATCTCTGAAACCCCACATCAATGATCCTCCCCTGGCACAGTTGTAACCATTCTTTGATCCAAAATTTCTTAAAAATTGAAGCCAATGAAACAAACAAATACAGTAAATAGTAAAATGGTATAATGACAGCTTTAAAAATAAATAAAATACAAAATTTTTTTAAATGTTTGAAATAATAAAATAAAAAATATAAAATTAAATTTTTTGACATTATGTTTTCCATCACTGTAGGATCTGTTGTCTTGTATGTACCGTGATATTTGCTTACATTTACTCACCCTGTGTTTTATTTTTTCATTTTGTCTTCAAAGTAGTTTTAGATTACAGAAAAGACATGTACAGAATATAGGTGTTTCCCATATTCCCAACAACCTCTCCCTTTTCCCCTTTCCCCTATTAATAATATTTTACATGTGGATGGTACCTTTGTAACAATTGATGTTCAAATATTGAAACATTGATACTATCCATTATCAGTGTTTTACATTGTGGTTTACATTTTGGACTATACGCTGTTTTAGATTTTGATGAAGTTTGATGTGCTCTGTATCCATCCTTGCAAGATCATGCAGAAAAATTCCATCACCACAAAAATGTCTCATGTTCCATCTATTGTATTCCTCCCTCCTCCTCCCCCCATGACCCACGAGGTTTAACTCATTGAAGGACAAGATTTATACTTACTTGCAACAACACTGAGGGATTGACGTACTGGACTGTCCTCCCCTATGAGTCACTGCCTATGCTCTCAAGATACTCCCACCCCTCTACTTGAGATCATAGCAGGATTCCCCAGGATGGCAGTACAACACCTTCCTATTCATTATGTGAGTCTCCACACACTATGACACAACACACTATGATGAGATGAATGCTATGCACTCCCTATAACCTTGCCTCATCTATGCCCTGTCCCACATGAACCCTGCATTCAACACCTAAAACTAGTAGCCCTCCCCTGCCATATTTGCCAAAACAACATTCCCAACATTGTAGTTTCAACCACGTACCTGCAAATCCCCAGAGTTTGCCTACTCCGTCCCCCAAGCCTATCCCAAGTTCCATGGAGAGTCTATCCCACCCTCCCTACCCAACCTTCCTTACAGACCAGCACTGCCCAGCCCAAATAGCATCACTGCACAAGTGTTATTCCCATCCACAGCATAACTACACCCTGCCACCTTATCATAGATTTTGCCCATATTGGCATTGACTCAAAATCTTCTTCTTCCTTTGTGTCTCCTGTAAACCTATCTTACAGACTCTAGCTCTGTAATCCTGCTCAATTTGTTTAATTCCTATCAGTGAGATAATGTAGTATTTGTCCTTCAGTACCTGGCTTGCTTCACTCAACATAAGGTATTCAAGGTTCATCCATGTTATCCCATGCGTTATTGCATTCCTTCTTACAGCTGAGTAATATTCCATTGTATGTATATGCCACAATTTATTTATCCATTCATCTGTTGATGGACGTTTGGGTTGTTTCCAGGTTTTGGAAAGAGTGAAAAAATGCCGCTATAATCATTGGGGTGCATATATATGTTCCTGTCCCTGCTTTCAGTTCTTCTAGTTATATACCTAGCATTCGTATTGTGAAGCCAAACTCACGGCGAACCTGGCCCTGCAGGGATGGGGCTCCAGCGACAAGGCAGGAACACCGGAAAAGGCGGGGCCCGGTAATGCTATCAATCCGTGGCCACCTTGGTTTTGCCTTGTAGTGCGGATTGCCAGGCCCGCGGGCTACTGACGGCTGGCCTGGAATGAGGTTGCCCTGCAGTGGGAGTTTCCTCACCCATAATGCACAAGAGGTGACCTGGACTGGGTGGGGGTGAGTTGCTGATGCCAGGCTGCGTTCAGGGCCACTGGAAGCGTGGTCTGAGGGAAATTGCAGCGAATCGCCTCCAACCCTGTTCCCCAACGAGTCCATTGTCCTTGAGCATCTTTTCTTTCTTCTTTTCTGTTTCTTTACCTCTGCCTCCAAACATACATGTAGCTCCTCAATTTTAGAACTTAACAATGCTAATAGACTTCATTTTGCCCTTTCTGCTATCTTTACATTCTGCTGTCCTGTTCTAAATGAGGATGTAAAGTTATATCACTTCATTATCTAAATGTAGTCAGAAGGGTTGATTTTCTGACTTCACTGTTGCAAGAGACAGCAGCTGAGGCTCCCTTCTTTCCACATTACTACATTTCATTATCCTATATATATTTTCTGTCCTTTCGATTTATTGAAGCAGAACTGACAAATCATGTCATAACAGTAAATCCAATGGGTTTGTCACACTTGCATTCTGCTGCATTACTCTTAATGATGAAATATGTTAATCAGTGTGCTTTTATTCCTTAAAATCTGATCATGATAAAATTCTTGACACTTCATTTCTACCTCTGTTATGACAGATTTCTCTTTTATATATTGAATTTTATTCTTCCTCTTCCCATTATTGTCATTTCACTGTTTTCAATATCTGTTTTCTGCTCTTTACTTCAGTTCTTCTTCAAAAACTTCACCCAATCACATGACTTCAATTCATTGCTTCTGACGTCATGAGTTTATGTTCAGTTTGTTTTATCAGTTTTGATTATGAAACTGTAGTATGTCTTTGTTTATGTATGCATATCCTAATGTCACCTTTAATTCAATGTATCTAGCAATTGAGCCCAAGTTCCAAACACAAAAGTTTTGTAATGACTTCCTTGAAAATAGTGCATACCATTTTCCAGACTACTCATCTGAAAATGCAGTTTCATGTTTGACCCCAAATTCTGCCTCCTGTATCTCTAATAATCCTGTCCTACTGCCATAATGCTGAATCAGATTTCAATAATTCATTGAAATGTGACACTTCAGCATGTTTCTTCCAAGATAAAAACATGCAGTAGCTTCTCAGTTTATAAAATATTTAAATCAATACTATTTTAATGTATGTATTGCTTTGTGAGCTTCTGAGTTTTTGCGTGTGTTTAGCACTCATTCTGCATTTATGACTCACTGACTTTTACATCTACTGTTTCCCTATATTACAGTTAACTTTACCATGCATGTTATAAGAATCTTGGAGGAAAAAGGAATAAATGTGTTTTAAAAGTCATATAGCTAAGACTTGCATAGAAAATATGTATTTTCCATCTCTCTGCTTTCCTTTCTTTACAAGTTATTTCCTGCCAATCTTATTTACATAATGGTATTAGCCATCATTTTTAACCAGAAAATTCACAAATACATGCAAACACACACACTTATTGTTTGTCCTCCAATCTCACATTTTCCCTACACTTAATTCATTATAAAAATAAAAGGCAAAAAAAAAGATTGTTGTCTTCTGAATCAATTTTCTATCCTGTCAAAATTAACACAGTTCTTCATGAATAAACTAGATATCTTGAGAGACATTCACCTACACAGATTTTCCTTTTGAATCCAGATCACATACTCAGAGAAGTTGCATCATGGTTGCAACTATGTCAGATGCTTCCATCTGCAAGTTTCTTGGCAAGGAAAACTCTTAAACAAGACCATAATATAGAAAAAGGTAGAAAATGGATGTAGGGCTGATCACTCCAAAAATTATTTATGGCTATACATTCACAATGAGGACCATCCATTTTTACTGTCTTAATGACATCTTAAGCAATTGCTTTATATTTCCTAAAACTTTAATCTAATTATAAATGATCCATGAAGTTATTTTTCTACAGAATAACATCCATTCATATGTTGAAAGAGAGCACAGTTGTTTACGATATTAGCATCTTATTCAGATAATACATTTTCTAGTTAGCACTTACTCCATGAATAGTAGTGACTAATTAATAATATGGGATATCCATATAAATAGATTTTTTAGTCAATTCAAATAAGTGAAAGACCTATATGTGTCTGGCAAAATACTTAAAAACTAATATTCACCTATCTTTAATCTGATTAGCAGCAGAGCACTTAATTACTTATTTATTTCTGATAAAGGAGCCATAGACAAGTACTTGACTTTGTCCCCATAAACATTTAACTGAAGATTTTAGGGCCACTTGCATGTGGAGAGAAAAATGTAGGCTTTCTCTGGCAGAAATGCTAATATCTTTTCCCTGAAGTTCAAAAGCACACACCAAGAATGAAGAAATGTGTAAGCTCTTAAAAGCAGTGGAATATTCTTTTTCTCTAAAATCATGAGACAGTGAGGAAATCACAATGAGGGATATGTGGTGTATTTACTGGCTGAGGTCACTGGGGCAAAGAATCCCAAGGAAGCAAGTAATATCTGCATTCTCTAGTCCACTGCTAGCTAAGAATCACTTTGGGAAAAGGAGGCAAATAGGGCAGATGTTTTGGTCACTCTGTTCTAATTGTTTGTTAAAAGAATAGTTGTAGCTTCTTGATGCAGATAAGATCACTAGTTGGGACCTGGCATCATCACCTGAACTTGGAAACCACAACCTTCTTCAAAATGTGCCTCACGATTTGTCTTCTCTAGAGATTCACAAAACTGCTACAATCATCCCAATCGTACTAAATAAAGACATCAGAAATGTAAAAGGACCTACCAGAAGACCTTGTGAAGATATATACCACTGATTATAAACTCAGTGAATGAGGGTTACCAAAAAGTATCCAAAAAGAATAAATACACAATTGAATTAAAGGGCAAATTTATCTTAGTCAAGATACTGAAACTGAGATGTGAAAATAACCACAAATGTCAATAGAATATAATTTTGGATAAAAAACAAATTGGGAGAAGACGGATAGTGTCACACAAGAGCCGCCTCTCTGGGAAAGAAATAGAAGTTCAGAAGAAACAAAGAGAGGAAATTCTAAAAATGCCCATAACTTGCACATGTACACACACATGCACACATACACAAATACACAAGGCTTAGCTCACATGTCAATTTCCTACAAAGTCTTCCTTAGTTTCCCAATCAAAGGCAGTCTCTGCTTACAAAGAAACATACCACTCTGTGTGTTCCAGTCTTGTATTAATTTTTCTGCTGAAGCCTGGCAGTAATCATTTGACTACAGGTTATTTCATCTACACAATCATAAACTTCAGAGCTGAGAGTAAGCATGTATGCCTTAGTTTCTAATTATAGAGTTCTCTTAGAATTATTTTACCTGTACTTTTAAATTTTATTGCATTGTTTTCAGACAATGGCACAGGGTCACTCATCATGTTTCTAAAATTGGCAATAGGGTTAATATTATTACTCATATTATTATTATGTACAATTATATACCAATAAAAGAAATGAACAGTTGTCTAGAAACATTAAAGTTTCCAAACTTGATTGAGTAATAGAAAGTCTGTGTGGAACAATTAAACTTGAACCTTAATCAAATATTTACTCCCACCTCCCCAAAAGCTAATTTGATATCCTGAAAGCCAATTAAGGAAACAATATCAAAGTGGAAAGATTGACTGAATATGCCAAATATCATTGCCATGTCAAGTAAGACATGCAACAATACATGGGATTTTTCAATGAGGATGTCAATGGTGAATTTGACACACCAGTGTTTCTGGAGTGGTAGCTAATTGATGGATTGATGTACTCAAGTAAAGATGTCTCTGTTACAAGACAGAAAATAAATGAAGTAGTAACTAGTGATCAAGGTCTTGTGAAATAAGGGTTTTTTTTTAAATTAGAATATAACAACACTTTATAGAGATCAAATGATCTAGTATAAAGAAAAACATTAATGATGCAGGAGAGAGAATGAATTCCCTGAGAAATCTCCTTGAGGTGGCAAGAGAGAGGTGATCTAAGTCAGAAGTAGGAAAACTGGATATATAAGGAGTCTGAAAAGTTCAACCATCAAAACAGGTGGAAAAACAGAGCATATGAGTGCCAATGCTGGCTGGCAGACAAATGTGGTGGTGGATGTACCCTGATGTTCTGTCTGTTTGGATTTTCTATAAAAATACATGATGTAAGAAAATAAATGTTAATAATAGAATAATGAAATTTCTTAAACTTCATCACCAAATCCATGATATAATAAACGGTTGGGCCAAAAATTTAAAGAGTATTATTTGCCTCACTGCTCAAAAAATAGATATTTCAATTTCTGAAAGATATGGTTATGAAATAAGAACTTTACTTAAAGATTAAAAAATAGAAAAAATATCCAGATGAAATTACTACTCAAATACAAGATAAATTAAAAAGGAAAGAAAGCAGTTCATGGAGGAAAAGGAAAAGAAGAAACGACTGTATCATATTACATAAAGAAATGATTAAAATAAGGTGAAAGAAAACAAATTATATCAGATCAGATATTTAATAGGTGTTGACAAAGATGAGTTCATGACGTAATTCAGTCTCTTAAAGCCACACACAGAGCAAGATGAATTTTCCTGTTAATCAAAATAGGCAGGTGACAGCCTAAGTGAAGAAGACAAAAGCAAACCTATACTCACATAAATATCACCTATGTGAAATTTATGTATGTGAAATAAACCTAAAGTAAATAAAAACTAGAAATAAAAGAATAGAAAATAATTGAATTATCAGAAAAATGCAGTAAGATTCTGATTTCATGATTAAAAACCATGAAACAGGCAAAATGGCAAGTTTTATTCATCAAATATTAAGTCTACAATGAATATGTAGATGTATTGGAATTTTATGTCTCCAGCAAGCATCAAATTATGTCAATAAAAAGCTGTTGAGAATGATGACACAAAAATTAAAATATGTTTTATAAAAGAAACAAAAAAATTCAGCTTTTAAAAATTAAAAAAAAATTTAAATGTGGAAAATATATGTGACACATAAAGCAAATATCCAATAATTTATTAATAATTTCATAAATTTCTTATATTCAAGGAAACAACAAATATTCCTATGGAGAATATGTTTGTGGCATTAAGAAGATAATTAAAAAGGAAGCTATAAATCTAGATTAAAATAGGAAAAGATGGGCAATATTTATACCCTTAAAATTGCTATTAAAATGGTACATTTAATGATCACCTGCTAGAAAGGTAAAGAATAAAAATCTAATATTGGTGAAGATGGGTCAAGTATGTAATCTTGGTCATTGTTTCTAGTTTTATGTATCAACTAAAATTTCTGTGAAATAAAATAGCTTAAAGCAAAAAAATGTCTTTACTGTTAAACACAATAAGTAATTCAACTTGTGGAAATTTTAATTAAGAAAAACAATCAAAAGGAG
>JAQZBX010111576.1:0-10270 GCA_029593785.1 Cabassous unicinctus
CCTGGTTGAGGAGGAACTTCCCTGAGCGGCAACAGGGGCACTGAGGAATCAGGCCCTGGTGGAGGGGGCTGATAGGGAGTTCCCCCTCTCGTGTGGGGAGGACTCTGGACCTCCCCTTGGGGCGAGCGCCCTGGGGCCTGTTGCTGCGAGGGAGTTCTTGGGTAAGGCGGGAGGTCAAACAGGCTTTCAGTTATATCATTAGTTTCCCCCAGCAGAACAGGATATAAACGGGGTTTCTGTTTTTTTAATTTCTCATCTTTTTTCTCTTTTGGGGGATCCCGCGCCCCTCGAGGTTTCGGGGCAGTCACTAAAATGGTTTTTCCCCCTACCCTTGCATACATATCCCCCTTCCTCAATTTCTGGCATTTCTGGATATAATCTGCTTTATCATGCACAATGTCAATCTAAACATCTATATAAACTCTCTGGTCGGGGTGGGGAACCCCATAAACAACAGACCGTATAGCAAACAACAGAGATAAATCAAATGAGCCTTCTGAAGGCCAATCTATTTGGAAGGCTGGCCATTCAAGTTCACAGAGGGTCTGTAGGAAGCCTGGATCTGCTGGCTTCCCATAATCACAGGATCTCTTAAAGAAAATCAGAAAAGTTAACAAGAATACATTCAAGAGGAGTCCGCGGAGTGGATTTTCCTTGTCCCATCCTGTTATGGTTGAAACAATTAAAACACCAAGAAACACTGAACGTAAATAGACAGACAAACAAAACACTGGAGACTAGTCTCACTTCCACTCACACAGCCAAATACCAAAGTGAAACCTAACGGTTTCCAAAATCAGGAGAGGGCGTCCCGACCCTGATTCGGGGAGTGCAGTACCGTGGCGTCCCGCCTGCAACAGCCCCAGAAATGCTCCGGAGCCAACACAAAAGGGAAAATCCCTTACCAGATTCCTCGAGGCCACAGTCCTAGTCCGAATCCGATCACAAATCGAAAGCAAAGGCGAGGAAGTGGAGGCACTTCCCGCTTAGTCTGAGGAGGTCGACCCCAATTAAGGGGGACCTCGCGGTGGATCTCGCTGGCGCCTCCAAATGTTCTAACCCAGGAGATCGACCATACTCAGACTTTAAGACTTTAGTTACTTTTATTGAGCTAAGCCCGCGGGCGTCTGCAGCACACCTCACGCAGGAGGGAACTGCAGCCCCGAGGTTCTAAAATGGCTCCCTTTTATAGGGGGTCGCCGACGCAGTTTGCAAGCAAGCAGGGTGTACAGAAGAGGATCTTGGCGGTTAGCTAGTGTCTGCACAACTTCAAGCTTTTGATAACTTGGGACACAGCTGCAAGGTTGAGATGTTTTTGCAAGGTCTCTCAAGGGAGGGGAGGTTATGTGCTTCCCAGATAGGACACTCAGGGAACAATAGAAAGTTTTCTTCTCTAAGTTACTTTGGGTAGGCTAATTTGGAGCTAGAGTACAATAATGCAAATATGAGAAAAATGGCAATACTCATTTGAAAATGAGATAAGGTAGTAAGTACACTTTAATTATATTCTGTAATAGATAAATTAGCTTATTTTAAAGCTATGAAAGTAATATACTAAATTTTTATTTTAATATAAATTACTGAAAGTTAAAACAACATTTTTAGTGGTGGCAGCCTGATGCCGTATTAGTGCCCACTCGGCTGAACGCGCGCGCACGGGGGGCGGGCCGGCACATCCGCTTGTCACTCACTTGTCTGGGGCCTCGACCGGCGCATCTTCCGCTTCCAATGCAACCGTAAAATAGCAATCTTTTGATTTTATATAGTCAAAATTTTCAGATTACTGATACAAAAGTATTTGAAAATGAATTTCTGGGTAATAAGTTTAGTCAGAACTTGATGTACATGGTATATTACCACATGGTTTAATATTTAATTGAAATGTAAGGTTGGTATTTTTGAACTGTTAAATTTTTTGGCTGTATTCCAACTCATCAAAACAATGGTGGGATTGCTTCTTTATAAATGTGTGCTAATTGACAATGGAAATAATTTGGCAGTGTACCATATAGAATATTAATAATTAAGCCATATGTTTATGTATCTGGATTTAAACATTTTAAACAATCATTTACAAGCACATTGTGCTTTACTTCAAATAATATAAACCATTATATTTAATTATACAAATCAGCAACAAATAAGGTATTCTTACCTTATTCCATTGAAAAGTTTTGCTGTAGTGTGGGAAAATGTAAATCTTTTTCACAGTTTCTATCAGTGTGAAATAAAATTTTAATTCTGAAAAAAATAATGTGAGTTTTAATACACCTATTCTTCATTTTTTCTTTATTTTTCAACTACCTTGACACAGTAGGAAAAATGAATAATTAACAATGAAAGCATTTATATATGAACACCCATTTTTCCTTTTGTGTCCAGCTTCAATATGGCTTGGGTGGGCATAGGCCTATCCCCATCTCATATGACTGACTATATTTTGTATATTTATTTCAGTAGTGTGTTTATGTTCCACCTTTTTCTGAATCTGTACTGAGATTTCTTCCTGGACACAATCTTGAATCTGTCAGATAAACTGCAGCATGCTAGGATTCTGACCCATCAAACCCCTCAATGAATGGAAACATTTGTAAACTAACTAAAACTTTACATGAGAAAGTAAATAATAAAACACATCTGAATGGTCCAGAAAACTAAACATTCTTTGCTTGCTATTTAAAAAACATATCTGGAGAAGCCAGGGGAAGCCTCCTGCCTGAGCATCAGAGCCGTGAAGAGGAAGCCTTTGACTAAGTGTTGACTCAGCTCCAAATTGTCCAGGGGAAGATTCCTGCCTGGGCATCAGGGCCTTGAAGAGGAAGCCTTTGACTAAGTGCTGACTCAGCTCCAAGTTGTCCCAATATCTCAACAGCCTCCTCTGGCCCATCCTGCAAGAGGAAGCCCTTGTCCTCACTATGGGGACAGCGCCAGCATCCAAGGGGCTGAACAGGTGGGGTTCCCTCTCTGAGGCAACAGTGGGTGAGAAAGGAAGTTAGAGTGCTCATTCCCCGCAGTTGGTATGCAGCCCAAGGAGCCTTGTGCTCATGGCTTAGCAGAGTCCTAGTGCTCCCACCAAGTCTTCTGAATCAGGAAATTCAGTGTTTCCAATGCCATAATTTTGAAAGTACAAAGAGAAGTGGAGTTCACTATCCCAAGCCCTGATTGGAACAGAAACAGGAATTTGTATCTTGTGATAACAAGAAACAAAGTATAAGTAAATATACAAAAGACAATTATTTGCCTATATGCCAACAATGAAAAGTTGTAATTTTAGTTTTAAAAAGTTAAATGGTAGTGGCAAAAAATTTAGACACACAGAAAAATGGAACAGAATAGAGAGCCCAAAAATATATCTTTATAAATACCTTTAACTTTTTTTTGTCAAAGAAATAAAGGCAATTCAATGGATAAAGTTCATCCTCTCATCAAATGATAATAGACAAATAGGATGACGATATAGAAATAAAAGGAATATATACTCAACCTTTACAGATTACAATAAAAAAAATATAAGTCATAGTCTAAAATGTAAGTGTCAAAACTTTAAAAATATTTTAAAAAACGTAATATTTAATTCATTCTGATGCACAATTTTATCATAAATATTCTTAGGCAAACCTTTGTTTCTTTTCTTTTTCTTTTCCTCCTTTTTCACTTACTTTTGTATAGTGCTGGTGCTGTTTCTTTCTGTTTATTTTTCCATGTATAGTTTTTGTTGTGTTTTCTTATTTTCTGTAAACGGTCCCAGTTCTTCCATACTTATAAACATAATTTATACTGAGGGGTAGGTGGGAAATGGGTGGTGACAGACTGCTGGGGATGGGGAATCTCTTCTTCCTGCTACCCGCACAGGACCAGCCCTGGGCCCCTTGGGAGTGGGGATGCCCCAATACTCCCCCCTGAGGTTTGTCTGGCCATCTCTGCCCCGGTGCTCAGAATCTGAAGCACTGCTCGAGTCCAGAGTCCCCTCTTCTGCTGCTGGCATGATGGGGCCCTCCTTTCTTCTGCCTCCCCCAACCCTCAAGGTGGGTTGGAAGGGATGGGGAGGAGGATCTGAAGGAGGAAGGGTGTGGAAGGCAGGCCCAAAAGAGGCTCAGCCAATGTTGAGGCCAAAACCACACTGGAATTTGTTCTTGTGATTCAGGAAGGCCCTGAGTGCCAGGGTTAGGGACAGGGGCAAGAGTTTCTTCTCCAGCATGGAACCCACGATGCAGTTGCTGTCAATGGAGCCTTTGAAGAAGAGGTTGGCTTTGGGCAGGTCCAGCTGGTACTTGGAGATGCTTATGTCCTGCTGGCCTCAAACCCCATGCCCACTTGCCAGTGGTCACTGGCTTTGTGATAATATGTTGCATGCATGCTGGCCTGGTCTAGCATTACCATCACCACCAGTTGGTCAGTGTGTACTTCCCAGCTGGAGCCATGACAGTGCCCTCCTCCCCAGGCCACCAGTCATTGACCAGCTCTCCACCAGGGCCAGCCAGGACACGATGCTCTGGAGATAATGGGCCACAAGTCTTTCTGAGCCCACCAGGACACTTGGTTTCCCAGGATGATGGCGTCTGTGTAGTTGAACCCTGATACTCCCCATCCACCCACCAGCTCATAAACTTCCACTGCTGGATCTGGAGGGCCTTCTTGGACCTGAGGCCAGGCCCAGCTGGTGAATGACCTGGTCCCTGAGGCTGCTGCTGTTGCCCCTGGCTCTTGCCAGCACTGGGAATGCCTCTGTGGGGCTCAGTAGCTTTGTCCCCACATACGTGAAGTGGTAGTTGTATACCCCAACTGTGCCAAGGCTGCTGTGTGGTTCACCTGGAAGTGGTTACAGAACTCTTTGTTGACTGTTAACTGTACATGTGACACCCTCCATCTGAACAGGAAACAGTTCCCTGCACTTGCAGTGGCGCTGCTCCAAGGAGCCCTTTTGGAACAGGCAGCCGCAGACCCCATATTCTGCACCCCTTGCACCCCTGGCGGCGGAGGCCAGGGAATAGTTCCACACCTCCACCCGCACCAGCTCCAGAGTTCAGGCCGCCTGCCTCGGGCTGCAATGTGAAGCCTGGTGACAACGGAGGAGGCAGTGGCAGCCCCCGGAGCGCCCACGCAGGCCGCAGGCCGCGGCTGCGATTAATACAGTCCCCACTGTCGCTGGTGGTGGCACCTGTTCCCGGACTGGGCCCTGCTCCCAACCCGTGCACCGCATGGAACCCACCCCACTGCCGCCACCATCGCCTGTGTCTTCTTTTTTTAAATTAATTTTTCTTTGCATAAAATGAGTGTGGCTGTTGGGCAGTTTGATATAATTATGAATTCCAAAAATATAATTGGATCATGCTTGTAAACTGATCTGTTAATCTGGGCATGATTAAATTATGATTAGGGCATTGACTGGGCCACGTCAGTAGGGCATTGAGCCCCATCCCTTGGTGGGTGGGGAATCGAATATAAAAGGCAAGGCAAAGAACAGAGTTGACGCAGTCTTTTGAGAAGCAGCTTTGATGATGGAAAGAAGGCCCCAGGAGAAGAGAAGCGAGCCATTCACCTGATTGTCTACAGCTGACCTTATGGAGGAAACAGGAGCTAAGCCCGGAGAGAAATGCAGCCCCGGGAAGAGAGGAACCCAAGAAGCCTGAACCCTGGCAAACGCCAGCAGCTGTCTTGCTCTAACTCGTGGCAATGGACTTTGGTGAGAGAAGAAACTTAACACTTTATGGCCTGGTATCTGTGGACTTCTACCCCAAATAAATACCCTTTATAAAGACCAACCCATTTTTGGTATTTCACATTAGCACCTCTTTGGCTGACTAATACAATGGGTTATCTTAAAATAATTTCTTTGCAATTTATGTTTATTTTCCCCATTTAAAAATGAAACATGGGACACATTAGAGTTGTGCTGTCCAAGGTGATAGCCACTAGCTCACATACTTTGATTATTTCAATTTTAATTTAAAGTAAAGTAAAAATACAGTTCCTCAGTTGTACTAGCCGTATTTTCAACAAGTATATAAAAGATAAATTTAAGATATATAGAATGTTTATACAACAAAGGTCAGGTCATTCCCTAACTTATAATAAATAGAAAAATATCAATATCAACATTCTGAAAGCATCTAACTTGTTAGATCACTTTCCTACCCTCAGACATGATTTTATCCTTAATTTTGTGACTATCAATTGCTGGCTATTCTTTAGAGGTTAAGCACATTTTTAAATGCCAAAAATACATATTGAATAGTTTGTTGGCTTTCTATTCTACTCATAAATTTATTCATGGTTTGTATCTTCTGTGCCTTTTTTATTGTTCAAGATTAGATTTTTAAGATTCATTCTTGTTGGTGGGAGTGACTATAATTTTGTAATGTTCATTGTTGCATAGTAGTCAAAGGATTTCTTTTACCACAATGTCTTTCCCCATTCTTTAATGAACATCTTGGCTATTGTTCAGGCTTTTGAGATACAACAGTAATTCAAAAAATACTTTTTAAACAGGCTATTCCATGTATCCTTGGACACATGTGCAATATACCCCAGGATGCATACCTCGTAGTGGAATTGCTGTTAAACTACCATGCATTTTTTCTGCGGCAATGTACACTTTTAGCCTCAGTATAGGAAAGCTCTCTTTATTCTACAGGCTTCCAAACACTTCCTATAGTTTACAGGAATATAAAACATGTATTTACATTTCAGTCTTTAATTTTCACCAGCCAATCATGATAAGCAGCCTCTCCTTTTTCCTCCCATTTCTCCCTTTTTTCACATTCCCATTTCTCCCTTCTAGTTGTTTTTTATACTCAGGATAAAGGTAAAAAGAGTCACTATTCCAGGCTGTTCAAAATATTGTCACACTTTTAAGGAGAGGGTTTTGATTGTGAACACAGGGTGTTGTCCTCCTCTTAGAAAAGAGAACTTAGATGTCATTCTGAGATCTACTTCCTCTGCATCTTCTTTCCTGTTTTTTCTACATCTATGTCCAATTTTCCACTAAATTAGGGCTCACCATTCTAGAATACTTTTAGTGTAAGGATGGAATTTCCATTTGTTTCCAATTTTCCTGGTTGATATCAATAATTTTGGACAAAATGCAGGTTCAAAACAGAATGAGAAGAATACTTCTGGGAAGATGGCAGACTAGTAAGACACGGGAATCTCTTCTCCAGAAAAATAGCTAGAGGACAGGCTGACACAGCCCCCCAAAAGATCTAGAGTTTAGGAGAGCAGGTGAAGGCTGCATACCAACAAGAGGAGAGAGGGACAAAAGAGGGAAATCGCAATGACAGAACCATGAGTTGAAACCAGCGGCGGCGGCTGCTGCCGGCACCCTCCCCCACACTACACTCTTTAGAATTCTCGGGCCTCTGGGCTTGCAACTACAGACAAAGGGGCTGCAGGGATCTACCACCCCAAGAAAGGGGAGAGAGAGGGACACAGCCTAAGGCTGACTCAGGTTCTGACCCCCAAATTTGGTCTGCTGTGCCCCAAGAGCCCTTCCAGGCCAGGTGAGACCACACAGTGGTTTGCCCTGGGAGCTGGCGAAGGACTGGGGGAAATCTGACCCTCACAATCTCCCTCTCTTCTAGCCTGGACTAATGTTGAGGACTCCACAGGAAATGGGAGAGAGAGGGACACAGCCTAAGGCTGACTCAGCTTTTGACTCACAAATTTGGTCAGCTGTGTTCCAAGAGCCCTTCCAAGCTGGGCGGGGCTGCACCATTGTTTGCTTTGAAGCCAGCAAAGGGCTAAAAATATACTCTCCAGATCTCCTCCTCTACTAACAGGGACTGATTGTTGAAGACTTAGAGGGGAGTGGAAATATTTCCTAGCCAGGAAAAGGGAGGGGCTGACAGAGAAGACTGGAGAACTGTCTCAGAGAAAGTTGAATTACAAGGCTCCTAGCCTCCAGACAGGAAGCTCTATCATATTGATCTGGCATTGAATTGAGAGCTGCCAAAGAGCGCCATCTCCTGGCAGACCAAGGAAGTGCACACAAGAAAATTAAGAATACGGAGAGGCTTTTTCTGGCCTCTATACCCTCCCTGCCCAAGGCCCTAGGAAGCAACTCTACAACCAATTATGGGTCCAGTGCCCAGTTTTGAGCAACCAGCAGGACAATCCTAACAATCCAGGTTGAACCAAAAATCAAAGAGCTGTGGTAACTCACAGCCTCCTGCCACTAAATCCCTATAAAAGAGAAAGAGATTGAGGATCTGAGTAAACTACATCCTAACCAGATGCCTAGACACCAGCAAAAAAATTACGAGCCATACTGAAAAAATAGAAGACATGGCCCAAGAGAAAGAATGCATTAAAGTCCCAAAAGAGATGCAGAATTTGAGAGAACTAATCACAGAGATGAGCACAAATTTCCAAAATCAAATTAATGAGTTGAAAGGCAATATAGTTAAGAGATTAATGACATCAAGAAGACATTGAGCGAATGCAAAGAATTTGAAATCCTGAACAGAAAAATAACGGAGTTCATGGGAATGAAAGACACTATAGGTGAGGTCAAAAACACATTTGAGGCATACAACAGCAGACTCGAAATGATAGAAGAAAGAATAAGTGATACCAAAGACAGAACAGCTAAAATTGAAGACAGAAAAGAACAGAGAGAGAAAAGAATGGGAAAAAATTTGAGCAGGGGCTCAGAGAGTTGAATGACAACACAGAATGCAACAACATACGTGTCATGGGAGTTCCAGAAGGAGAAGAGAAGGGAAAAGGGGCAGAACGAGTTTTGAGGAAATAATAGCTGAAAATTTCCCAACTCTCACGAAAGAAATGAACTTACATGTCCAAGAGCACACGGTACCCCAATCAGAATGAATCCAAATAGATCTACACCAAGACACATACTACTCAGAATGTTAAATGTCAAAGATAAATAGAAAATTCTCAGAGCAGCAAGAGAGAAGCAAACGATCACATACAAGGGATGTCCAGTAAGACTTAGTGCAGATTTCCCTTCAGAAACCATGGAGGTGAGAAGACAGTGGTATGATACAATTAGGAAGCTGAAAGAGAAAAACTGCCAGTTGAGAATTCTTTATCCAACAAAACTGTCCTTCAAATATGAAGGTGAGTATAAAATATTCACAAACAAACAGAAACTAAGAGAGTTTGCAAAAAAGAATCCACCTTTGCAGGAAATATTAAAGGAAGCCTTAGAACCTGAAAGAAAAAGACAGGAGAGAGAGGCTTGGAGGAGAGTATAGTAGAAAGCATAGCAGAAAGGATTCCAAAAGAGTAAAAAGACAGACAAAAACAAAATGACATATAAAAACAAAGAATAAAATGGAGGAAGTAAATAGTGCATTTACAGTAATATCATTGAATGTGAATGGATTAAACTCCCCAATCAAAAGATACAAGCTGATTGAATGGATAAAAAAACATAAGCCATCCCTATGCTGCTTACAAGAAACTCGCCTTAGACCCAGGGATACAAACTGGCTGAAAGTGAAAAGTTGGAAAAAGATACTCAACACGAATAGTAACCAGTAAAGAGCAGGGGTAGCAATACTAATATCAGACAAAACAGACTTTAGGAGGCCATTATATATTAATAAAAGGGACAATCCACCAGGAAGATATAACAGTCATAAATATCTACACACCTAACCAGGGTTCCCCAAAATATATGAGACAAACTCTGGCAAAACTGAAGGGAGAAATAGACATTTCTACAGTAATCGCTGGAGACTTCAGCACTCCACTCACATCATTAGATAGAACAACTAGACAGATCAACAAGGAAACAGAGAACTTGAACAATATGATAAACAAGTTAGACCTAACAGACATATACAGAGCACTGCATCCAAAGTCAGTGGGTTATGCATTCTTCTCAAGTGTACATTGATCTTTCTCCAGGATAGACCACATGTTAGGTCACAATGCAGCTCTCAATAAATATAAAAAGATTGAAATTATACAAAGCTTCTTCTCAGATCATAATAGAATGAAACTAGAAATCAATAATAGGAAAAAAGTAAATTCACAAATGTGTGGAGACTGAACAACACACTCCTAAATAATCGGTGGGCCAAAGCAGAAATTGCAAGTGAAATCAGTAAATATATTGAGACAAATGAAAATGAGAACACAAAGTATCAAAACTTATGGGATACAGCGAAGGCAGTCTTGAGAGGGAAATTTATAGCCCTAAATGCCTATATTAAAAAACAAGAAAGAGCTAAACTCAAAGATTTAACTGAACAACTAGAGAAACTAGAAAAAGAACAGCAAACCAATCCCAAAGCAAGCA
>JAQZBX010111577.1:0-10167 GCA_029593785.1 Cabassous unicinctus
CGCCAAGATCCGCTTCTGTACACCCTGCTTGCTTGCAAACTGCGTCGGCGACCCCCCTATAAAAGGGAGCCATTTTAGAACCTTGGGGCTGCAGTTCCCTCCTGCGTGAGGTGTGCTGCAGACGCCCGCGGGCTTAGCTCAATAAAAGTAACTAAAGTCTTAAAGTCTGAGTATGGTCGATCTCCTGGGTTACAACAATGTGAGCCAGAAACAGCCTTCTATTCCGTTAAGCAACTGAGATCTGGGGGGGGTTGTGCCATGGCAGTTATCCTTCCATAATTAATATAGAAATTGGTACCCTGGAATGGAGAGCTGCATTAACAAAAACCTAAATGTTTGCCTTTAGAGTTTGGACAGTGAGAGGTGAAGACATTGAAGAGAGGGGCTGGCAGACTGAAGATCCATGGTGTACAAACCAAACATTTCAATGGTTAGCAGTCAACTAACCTACTGGAACTTGTAGCTCTAAGCAGAGAGGTTAGTAGTCAGTGTTATGCTGCAGGTTATCTATCACTAGTGAACTAGTAGGAGAGACAGGTGAGCTCAAGAAAGAATAGGCCAGTTTGCAAGCTGGAATGGGAGAGAATAGTCTAGAAATTTAAGGCCTTGCAGGGTTGGCAAAGCTGTCCACTTCTAGACCTCAGAGAGTAAAAAATATAAAACTGAGAAAGAATTTGAGCAACAAAGACTCAGTAATGCCCAAGTCCAACTGGACTTCAGTGAAAAATTTATTTCTCTTCTGTTAGGTTATTGAGATTGGTGTTTGCTTCTTTCAGCAGTTAATGAACCTTTAACTGGTACACATTCACTATCGTATTTAATCAGTGGAGCAACCTAGTGTATCTATTCTTCCCAATCAAGAGCTATACGTGTATAATAAACATGTTGGCGTAATTGGTAAACAGGCTTTGTAAGAACTGGATCTTAGCTGAATAGAATCAATGAATTTTAGAAATATTACTGTGCTGTGACACTCTTTGAATTAGTGGCAGCCAGTATTTAGTACTAAGAGCACTTGTGATCCTTGATGTTTCTTTAAGTTTTGCTATTTATTTAAAAATATGAGGAAGTGGGTGTGGCTCAACCGATAGAGCCCCCGTTTACCATGTGTGAGGCCCCAGGTTCGCTTCCCGGGGCCTCCTTGTGAGGGCAGGCCGGCCCGCGCTGCACGGTGGGCTGATGCAGCAGGACCTCACAGCAAGGGGGAGATAAGCAGACACGGAGAAGACATGCAGCGAATGGACACAGCAGCACAAGCAACAAGGGGGGGATAAATAAATAAATAAATAAATCTTTAAAAAAAAAAAAAATATGGAACGCTTCACGAATTTGCGTGTCATCTTTGCACAGGGGCCATGCTAATCTTCTCCATATTATTCCAATTTTAGTGTATGTGCAGGCAAAGCGAGCACGATCCTTGACTTTAATATCTAACATCGTCTATTAAATTTCTCAATTGTGAAAGCTGCTTGCTTTCTCTTCAATGAGTAAAAAAGTTTGGCTGCTTAGCAATGTAGTATATTCTGTTTTAGATTAGAGAGTGAGAGAAGAGACATTGGAGCTGAACAATAAATAAATACGGATCTTCCTATCACCATCATTTTAAGCCTTCAAAATTAGGTTGGGTAGACCAAAGGCAAAAAGATATGGAGAGAATGAGCAAAGGCTTAGACAGCAGCCACAAGATTTCACTGTAAATTTAGTGATCTTGTGGCTCTGGAGCTGTTGGTGAGTTACTATTTTAAGGTCACAGTAATTTGCCTTTAAATGAATCATGAAAGGGGGTTTTCCCCTTCTGTCTATGGCTTCTAAAGGCAAGATGAAGAAACTTACAACATATGTAATTAATTTAATCAAACTGACCCCAAAAATGAATTTTGAAGCCTAGATTGTCCCAAATAATTATTTAAATAAAGACTATGTTTTCACACTAAAAGATACATAATAACTAATTCAGAGGCATGAAAATAAAACGAAAAATATTTCTATTTTGAAATGAAACTGGTTTGCATTAGGAAGGCTGCATTAACACAATAGTGTTGATTTTTTAGAACTAATTCTTGCTAAAAACGCTTTATAGATTATTTCTTGTTATACTTACCTTTCAAGACGCATCGTTTTAAGTAGTTATGCTGAAGTGATTCCATGGCCTGTTCTCAATTTATTAGTGTTAGAAGCAGCAGAGGGATATGTCATAACGAAGCCTGTGGAAATGCGCCTTGAGGAATCTGAGCGCTTCTCACCACCAGACTAAAAGACCAGCTGCCTCTGCTCAAAACTTTCCAAGCGCTCTCTCAGGACCCAGAGCTCTTACAGCGGCCCCCACGGCACTCCAGGGAGTACTGTGCTTCCTTTCCTTTGGGATCTTCTGCCCTTCTGCTCCCTTCTCGGGAACATTTCCCCGGCTGGCCACACAGTTAGCTC
The DNA here is from genome assembly GCA_029593785.1 of Cabassous unicinctus. Taxonomy (NCBI): domain Eukaryota; kingdom Metazoa; phylum Chordata; class Mammalia; order Cingulata; family Chlamyphoridae; genus Cabassous; species Cabassous unicinctus. The sequence continues at coordinate 2,425 of JAQZBX010111577.1, forward strand.
TTCCCCATCTTCAGGGTCTCGGCTCCAGGGTCATTTCCATGGTGCCTCCCCTGAACTCTGTACTTAAAGCACAACTGGAACTCCCTCACTCCCAACACCATCCAATCTGCCTGTTCACGCTCTTTCCATAACACTTATCACTCTGTACCATACTCTGTAACTTACTTATTGTTTAATGTCTTTGCCTGTGGACTAGAATGAGGACAGAGATTATTCGTTTTCTTTACTGATGTATCCCAAGTTTCTAAAAGTGCCTCAGTCATTGTAGGTACCAAAAATTATTTGATGAATGAATGAATATTGTTATTAATGTGCCATTTCATGTTAAGTTTAAAATAATGATGGAATATACACTGCACCTTGAGTCCTGCTATATTGTCCTCTTTTTTTGGTCAAAATGGGAAAATCTTTTTTATTGCAAATATTTCCCCTGATATCCTCACTTCTTAAAGACCCATGTGGTGGATTGAATTGCATAGCCCAGTTTGGACATGTTCCTGGTCTGCAGCATTCTCATGGGTGCGGACTGTTTTAAATAGGCTCCCTTGAAGACAGCACTTCAGTTAAGGTGTGGTCTAACTGAATCCAGGTTACCTGTGTCCTTTGTAAGCAGAGGGAAAGTCAGACACAGACAGAGAAAGCCATGCGATGAAGCCAGAAGTCCAGAGAACCCAGAGGAGAAAGGAGAAGGCATCACCATGTGACAGAAAAGCCAAGGACCCAAGGATCGCCAGCAGGCAGCCCCAGAAAACCACAGCCTTCAGGGAGAAAGCATCGCCCTACTGACACCTCAGTTTTGGACTTCTAGCCTCAAAACCATGAGCCAATAAATTCCCAATGTTTAAGCCAACCCATTGTGCGGTGTTTGTTTTAGCAGCCAGGAAACTAAGACAATCCGTCATTCATTATTTTGAACTCAAAGTCAGTAGATGTTGATCTTTTCATATACTTGAGTTAATGCAACGATGTGGATTTCACAGACATCACACTGGTAATTTGACCTTTGAATTGCTTTCACTTTCCTTTCATGTCTTTCATTCTACAGTGAGGATAAAGTGTTTATGATAAGATGTTTTTTACAACTTGCAAAATTGTTTCTGCCTTACTGGCAAGATATTTATTTTTTAAGTAAATATGTCCATGATAGTACAAAATCATGGTATACAAAAGGTTTTTATTGTCGTTGCTGTTGTTTTTGTGTTATTCACTTTCTCTTTGCTGTGTTTCCCTCTAGTCATTGGTTCTTGTGAGAATTTAATTTTAGAACTAAGGGCCATTAAAATATGTGATAACATTCTGGCATTGGTTTCATCTGAGAATTTATAGTTCATCTGCATGTATTCTCCTGAAGCCAAATTTTATGTAATATTCACAAATACTGTTACTTAGCTAAGAAATAAAGCCACGAAATTTCATGTTTTCTGTAAAACAGCATCATTAGGAAATGCAAGGAAGTTGTGCTCATTATGGCATGATGACATCGTCTGCTTCTGCAGGAGGTTTTTGGGTGTTACAATCTATCATAGGAAAGAGCAATGCAGTCAAATGTAGCTTGAGTATAGTTTCTAACTACCTTGAAATATTTACTTCTTAGATTGAGGTTCTCATAATACTGAAAACACTAGCATAATGCCAGTCACCCTGGAGATACTAAGAAAATATTATCTTAAATTAAGTATATTTTATCCATTGGATTTCTCTTCCTGTGATTGCCATTGACTCTTTTCCCCAGGAATAAATGTTCACTGGGTCACACTGTTAAAAAGGAATTGTGAGATCTAGGAGATTTGCATATCCCTGGACTCTGAATTTTGAGGGGCTCCATGCCATGGTGGAGAGAAGGCTGCTGGTAAAGGTTGGCTGTCTGCATATGAAATGCAGTTTATACCAGGTTAAACAAATCACTTGGTGTTTTAGTTTCCTAAAAGCTGCTGGGAACAATATACCAGAAATGCATTGGCTTTGATCTTGGGAATTTATTAGGTTAAAAGCTTGTAGTTCCGAGGCTGTAAAAATGTCCAAATCAAGGCATCAACAGAGACACTGGCTCACTGAAAGCCAACTGCTGGCGATCCTGGACTCCTGCCACGTGGCAGACACAATGGCAGCTCTCCAATCTGGGTGTCTGCCTTCTCCTCCAGGCTTACTTTCTCCCTGAGCTTGGCCGTGGGTGATCAGGCCAATAGCTCATCTCTCCTCACTCCTCGGGGCCACATCTCCTCAGTCTCTCAGGGCGCTTCTTTCTGTGTCTTTGTGCTCTATTGAGTCCAGCCTCCAGCCTCTGGGACCTCTCTCTCAGCCCCTCAGGGTTTCTCTGTCTCTGCCACTTTTCTCTGTGTGCCTCTGCTCTCAGTCCTCTGTTTATAAAGGACTTCAGCAAGAGGCCCAGGACCCACCCTGGGTCACGCCTCACTGAAGCAATCCAATCAGAGTCCTCCCAACTGAATCCAGTCCAATCAAAGGGTCTCACAGGACCTGGATTAGCTTCAAGAACATGATCTTTTCTGGGATCCACAAAAAGCTTCAAACTGTCACATCTGGGTTGGCTTTTTTTTTTGTTTTCCTGGGAGATCCCAGGGATTGAACCCAGGTCCCTCCATATGGGAGACGGACGCCCAACCAATTGGGCCACATCCGTCTCCTGCGGGTTGGCTGTTTTATCAGGGTGTTTATTGCTTGTTTCAGACACTTCTTTGCTGTCTTCTTTACTGATCTTTATGTTCTAGATTGCATTAACCATAGATTGCTCTTGATGTTCATTTTAATCTGATATCATTAGTACAAAATGGCTAGATTTGGGGAGGAGAATAAAAATGTCCTGGGTGGGGAAAAGGACCTTGGATTAAGAGTCAGAAAAGCCTGGCATGATGGGTCGGCTTTGGTAACATGATAGTTGACTCTGAGTATTTGAATCTTGCTTCAAATAATGTTTCCACTGATCTGCAAAATCTAAGATTTATCAGTCCTCTCTCTTCGTTGGCTAGGGAAGCTGGAAACCTTGACTTGCACCACCTTTCTCACTGGTTTCTCTATCACCAAGCACATCCAGTGTCACGTATCTTATTTATTATCCAGAGGCCGGATGTGATAACAAGGAAGCTTGAAAAGGACTTAAATATGCAAAAAATGCTCTTCTACATAACTCTAAATAGATTATATGTGCTGGGAGCTCATTCAAGTTACAATTTCCATTCAATTAAAGGCCAGTGCCTATTGGCTCAGCATCAACCCAATTTTTCTGTTTATCTTGTGGTCACCTTATAACCAGTGATTAGGGGGTCACTACCCTTGCTTAATTTCAGCAAGGCTTCCACATTTTACCCAATGTTAGCAATGCCTTCCTTCTAATTAGTCTTTCATTGGGTTCATTGGCTAACGTCCCAACCTTGTTACTTTGAGATTCTTCCCTCCCTCCTGAGTCTTTTCCAGGAACTGGTACTTCCAATTTTCTGCTGGTCCTCTCTGATACCAGTTGCCTGTCTTCTGGAACTTCCTTGGATTTCTTGGTTATTAGATATTGCCCGATCAACTAATCCATACTTGTGGATGTTTTTATCTCTGGGTCCTAGCCATAACTGATCTGATCTACATCAGTATTAATTAAGTGTCCATTATATGAAACATCTCTTTAAACTGTTTGTCCTTTGAAATATTTGGCATTAACCATGCCCAATGTCAACCTAAAATGGCTGATCTTGACACCACCTAGAGTTGGGATTTTATCCAAAATATATATCTCACATATGTCACAACATAGAACAAATACATGGTACTTTTCCTGATTTTAGGTATTCATATGTTGTATGACATTTTGAGGATTAAAAATTTTCCAAAGTTAATTGGCTTATTATGATTAGCATAATATATTACTAAACTTTTCCAGTTTTGTTAATAAAAGGCCCTACTTTAGGAACATAGCCCAAGAATGTAATTAGCTGCAGCTGTAACATAACTGGAGGTATTACAGAAAGTTATGTGTTATGATTTCTGGAAAAAATTACAGAAATTCCAGCACTGTAAAACAACTGAGTCATCAGTTTCTTGTTCCAGCAACTAAAATAGACCCGGAGTACTATGCTTGTCTATACCTTTGTAAACCAGTACTCCTAACTTTGTTCACCCACTGGCATGCATAGACAACGACAAAATCACGTGGGCTATCGGAGAACTTGGACAGACCTGCACACAGCCTAAGATGGCCTGCACAGGGACTCTGGTCACCGAAAGCCTCCCCCAGTACCAAGCTTTATTATATAAGTGACCCTTTAAAAAACTGACTGCTATTCATGACAATATTACTGAATAAGGCTGCATCCTCTTCAAAAATAAAAAAAAATCTTAAAAAAAATAATAATAATAATTTGATATTCCCATGGCCTGTGTTACGCCACGCCAGATGGGAAATGCTGCCATGCCTCTCGGAATTGGGATGAAATTACAGTATTAATATCATACAATCCAGTGACTTAGAAGCAGAAATTTAGAACTCTCCAATATACTTGATTAATAGAGACGCTAATTCCAATAATTCAAGGAAAAATTTTACTTACAATTTGTCCATATGTTCCAGAAAGTCTTAATCAGTTAGCGAGGAATATTGTGCCAAGGGGAAATTGCTTATTCCATTCCAATTGAGTGCTCTTAATACCAGATGCTTAAAAAAGGAAAAAAAGGTCAATTTCTTGGGTTAAGTGGAGAGAAGAGGACAAGAAGAAGGGAGGGGAGCAGGAGAATCAGGTACCCTCCACTTACCTCTCTCCTACTGTGCTAGATCAGGATATCCTCATATTCTAGGCATTTATTCTATGTGGAGGTAGATGTGCTGAAAATGAGTGGGACTTTCGCGACCCCTCTTGGACCATCGCTTGAGGTCCCATGCTTGGTTGTTTACTCCAGAGAGAAACTCTTAATAACTGAGTCCTTTGAACTCCTCTGAGGCAAACAAAGTATGCAGCCGCTCTTGCAATGCCCCTGGCTATTGAAAGGAGCCCACTGCCCCCTCGTGAACCTACCCGCGAGCCTATGATAGTGAATCTACCCCCAGGCTATGAAATCAGAAGTAGCTACTTGGTCTTCACTGGATTATTTACTCTTAAACTCACTCAGAGAAACCAGAGCTTAATTATTATTGCTTCCTGTGATGGTTAGACTAATGTGTCAACTCGGCCAGGTCATTGTGCCCAGTTGTTTGGTCCAGCAAGCACTGGGCTAATTGTAATACAAGGATATTTATGGGCTTTAGCCATCAGGGAGTTTACTGCAGAGATGGCTGATCAACCAGGGAGATTGCCGTCAGCAATGAGTGATGCTTTATCCAATCAGTTGAATGCTCCTGTTGATTCTGTTTCCCTAGAGAACCCAGACTAATACACATCCTTATTCATCCTGCTTAGTGAGACAAAGTGTAGTAATGCCACAAGCGCAAAGCAAAAAGCACACAGAACGCTGGCGCACTCAGGTCTCAGTGACGGCACAGAATGATGACACATTGTAAACCACATCTTATCTAATAGCTGAAAGTATTCACTGGAACACTGATTCCTTAAAGCAAATAAATCACAACAGCATTCAGAAGGAAGTAGCTGACAACCACTCTCCTTTCATTATCTCCCAAGATGAGATAATACCAAACGTCATTTTTAGAACCATCCTAAACACAGCCTGACTCAAATAAATCTGGAGATGGTCAGAGTTCTATTTCCTCTTATTCCAGGGAGACAGGAGACATGTAACACAGACACGTGGGACTGAGAGCAAACACCTGCACTTGTATGTCGTGTGTGGTGCCCCACTCAGCTTCATCAGGGTGAACAAACCTTCGTAAAGGACCAGGAGGGAAAAACGGTCTTAAAAAGTTCAAGAAAGGACAATAAAGGAGGTTTTTTGTCCGAGATGCTCATTGTTATTAGTAGTCAGAGAAATACAAATTAGAAGAATAACGAGACCGTTTTTCACCCATCAGATTTATAAAACTTTTAACATTTATAACATCCAGTGCTGATCAGGATGTTGTAAAACTGGCACTTTCACACACTGTCGATATCAGTTTGAATTGCTAGGGCATTTTGGAAAAGAAATCTGCCAATATCTATTAACCTTTAAAATGTATTCATTGACTCAGAAATCCCACTAGGAAATCAGAGAATGGAAACACAAGGATATGTGTTTATTGAAGCCTATGTGTAATTATTTTAAAGCTGAAAATGGCCTACATGTCTATAAAGAGAGATTAGTTGAACAAATTATTATATATACCCTATAATACATCAAGCTTCTATTAAAAAGTGATGAGTTTTATCTACATGTATTAATACAGAGGACTGGTCGTGATGTACAGTCAAGTGAAAATAAACAGCAGAGTGCTGTGTAGAGTGTGATTCCATTTTTATAAAAAGAAAATCCTAAATTTAAGTATAACACGTTTGCTTGCATATGTCTGTACGTGCCTGAGAAAGGTATAGAAGAATCCGAACCAAAGTGCCAACTTCACTTCAGAGGAGATGGAGTTGCAGAGTGGGGGAGATACGGAGATTGTTGATGTTTTAGTCATATGCTTCTGTATTGTTTGGCTTGTTATACAATCACGTAATCTATCAGTCATTTAAAAAAAAGTAATAGAAAATTAAAAATCAGACCTATAATTTAACATACAAATTCAAAAGGCACACAGGGTCTTAGTTCTACCTGAAGAATGGATCTCAGAGTCGCAGGCTGTTATCTCCAAGGACTAACTGGCTGAGCACCCCATGAGGCCTGACGGGTTTCCACCCACTAGGATGGGTTCCCATCCTAGTCCCTCTGCTCCGGGAGTGTGTGGACAGCTCCAGCCCACCTGCTCTCCGGTCCCTGAATTGCACTAAACGATATTCTGCTGGCAATGCTGAAAAAGCAGCAGCTCAGAAGGTGCGGCTCTGGTCAGCCCACTTTACCCCCCCAGGGCTCAGGCCTCTCCAGTGTACAGCGGGGTTGAACCGCCGGTCTCTGTCCTGTAGCTCTAAACCCTAGGCCTATCCCTCTTTGCTCACTCATCCCTGCTAGAGGGTTCTTTGGCTCAAGTCCCTGGAATTCCTGTCCACGTCCCCTCTGTCCCCTTTTGGTTTGCTTGATGAATGTTCAACAGCTGGTCAGTAAAGTTCAGCATTTCCTCCTTTTATTCTAAAGCAGGGTTTTCGTTTCCTGGGCTGCTCAAGCAAATACCATGCAACGGGTTGGCTTAAACAATGGGAACTTATTTGCTCACGGTTTTGAGGGTAAAGGAAAGTCCAGATCAAGGCGTCATCAAGGTGATGCTTTCTTCCTGAATTCCGTGGCGTTCTGGGGCTGGCTGCCAGCCATCCTTGGTCCTTAGCTTGCCGCATGGCAGTGCACGGGACAGGTCTCCTGGCCTGTCCCTTCGCTCCCACTCCTCACTATTCAGCTTCTGGCTGCTCCCTCTGTGGCTATTTCTGTCTCTGTCTGAATTTCTCTTCACTTACAAAGGACCCCAGCAACAGGACTAAGACTCATCCTGATGGAGGTGGGCCACACCTAACTGAAGTAGCCTCATCAGAAGGTCCTATTACAATGGGTTCACACCCACAGGAGTGGATAAAGTTTAAGAATGTGTTTTTCCAGGGTACCTACAGCTCCAAACCACCACAGGCAGTTTTATCAGTGATCATGTGTCTATATTGGAAACACCATCCTTGTTGAATTCTACAGTTTCCAGGAAACCTCCCTCTCGTTCTTTGGGGCTCAGCCTCT
>JAQZBX010111578.1:0-10264 GCA_029593785.1 Cabassous unicinctus
TTTGAAATAAAATGTAGGCAAATGACTCTACATCACTTAAAGATGCATCAGTCAATGAGAAGAATCTGTCACAGCTTAGCATAGACTATTGTGTCTTTTATCAGAAACCTTGAAATACAACTATATTTCTTAATGCCAGAAAAGTTCCAAAAGAACTAGGTGCTCTGTTTTACTCTAAGGTCATCAAATGGTATTATATATAAATGCTTCAGTATAGAAGAAAAGTCTCTATCCTCCAGTGCAATTGTTGGAATTTTCCTCTTAAGTACATCTGGTAAGTAATCCTTTGTCCAGGTAATTGCAGAATTATTTTAAGGTATGAATTTCAAATTTCTGTTGGTAAAAGCTTAAAATATCACCTGTTTCTAAACAATTTTAAAAATCTTGTAAATATAAGGCAATTTAAGGAAGACACCAAAAATAATGAAATTTAACTGCCAATTTCTCCAGCCTTCCAAACTGACAATTCGTAGAATTCACTCAACATCAGGTATGCTCCAAGTTCATTACATACTGATTCCTCACATTTTATCCAAATGCCCATTGCCTTCACTTTTATTTTCTCAGTTGTAAATGTTCATGTGTTTCCTAAAGCATTTAGTCCACAGTTCTTTGCTCTGTAGGCTCTTTTTCTTCATTTATCTTCCATCCTTTAAGTTACTCCCAGAAAGAGCCCTTTCCAACCCCAATCACAAACCTGCATCCAGTTAATCTCAATCTCTAAATATACACTCTTTTATTATCTTAATAGCAACTATTAACACCTGAGGTTGTTCTTATATGTTATTTTATATACACTTCAACATCTGCCTCCCAATGAATGCAATCTCCCAGAAAACAATCTTTATTGTTTAATTCTTCCATCTAGATCATTGTCAGATATATATGTGGCACTTGTCACATTTTAAAATAAATAAATAACTGCACCAGTAACTAAAAACTTAATGAAAATATTTTGAACACTTAAAAACAATAATTGATAGTATTAAAAAATATACTGCATAAAAAATAAACAGATGAATACATAGGCAGGTGTATTAGTCAGCCAAAGGGGTGCTAATGCAATATACCAGAGATTGGTTGGTCTTTATAAAGGGTATTTATTTGGGGTAGAAGTCCACAGTTACCAGGCCATAAAGCATAAGTTTCTTCCCTCAGCAAAGTCCATTGCCACGTGTTGGAGCAAGACAGCTGATGACGTTTGCCACGGTTCAGGCTTCTTAGGTTCCTCTCTTCCCGGGGCTGCGTTTCTCTTTGGGCTTAGCAACTCTGGTTCCTCCACAAGGTCAGCTGTAGACTATTAGGCTCTCTAGGCTTTGCTTCTCTCCCCAAGGCCAGCTGTGAACTCTCAGGCAAATGGCTCGTCTTTATCTCGGGGCGTTCTCTCCAACATCAAAACTCCAACATCAAAAACTGCTCTCTCTTTCTTTTGCCTTGCCTTTTATATCTGATTCCCCCACTCACCAAGGGGTGGGGCTCAACGCCCTACTGATGTGGCCCAGTTAACGCTCTAATCATAACGTAATCATGCCCAGATTAGCAGACCAGTTTACAAGCATGATCCAATTGTATTTTTGGAATTCATAATTACATTAAATTGCCCAATGGCTACAGCAGGATAAGGAACTTATTTTGTCATGATGGCCTCTCCAATACTGTCTGTAAACAAATCCAATTACCAGGCAGCCCCCATGTAATGGGGCTCTAGAATGCATATCAATAGACATGGAGTTTTGAGAGAGAATTCATTTGTTTCCTCCTCATACTAAATGAGATGCTCAAGATACTTGAAATGAATGACCTTAAGATAATACAAATATTATACTTAGAATCTTTCTTCATCTTATCTTTCCTCTGTCCATCAGGATAAAACACTTATTTACCTATGTTAGATTATTTAATAAATATTTGAGCTCATGATCACTTCATCACTTAGCTCATTGTCTGGTATATATGTGACACTTCCTTACCTTTTCAATAAACAATTGAATTTTGCATCAGTAACTAAATATCTAGCAAAAATATTTTGAACTCTAAAAAATGATATTTGGTAGTATTTTTAAAAAATCAACTGCAACAAACATAAGCAGATGACAAAAAGTCCAAGCAGGATATGAATATATTTTGCCATGATTACATCTGAAGTATTCTTTATAAACAAATTCAACTACAAGGCAGTACCCATGTAATATGAGTCTAGTATACCTGAGGGCATTCAATGGACATGAAATTTTGATATATAATTCAATAATTTCCCTCCCATACTAAATGAGATGTTAAAAATATTTTAATTGTGTGACCTCAGGATAATACAGGCATTGGACATAGAATTTTTCTTATCTTCTCTTGCCTTTGTCCATAAGGAAAAAAATAACTTATTTGAAATGTAGGATTATTCAATACAAGTGGCAGTTCATGATGATGAAAATATATGAATAATGATGTTTATTTTACTGTATTGAGTGTTAGTGATACTACCACAATTTAAAACAATAGAATTTTGAATTTTTTTTCCAAAGTAAAAGCATTTGTCTTGATTCATGTAACAATAAAAGTGAGATACAAACGTGCCTGTGATTAGAGAAAATTTCTTCATTTAGTTAAGTTATATCTATCTCCTAGCAAGTTGGAGTTGAAGCTATAACATCAGGTGAAATTCTTGTAAATAATGGAAACTGATTGCCTACTCTACCTATGACATCCTTTTACCTTAAAATATTGAAGTATGAATTTTATAGGTATATATGCAGAAGTACTTTAGAGAGGAAATTGTATGCTTCGTCAATGGAACATTTCTATCAGTATGATACTTATGTGGTATAGATTAATTTTGTTTTTTGCATATCTCCTTGCCTTGCCAGGAAATGAAGAGAAACTGTTAGCATGGTCAATGTCACCATGATGACAGGAGTCTTCCTGGTAAGCTTTTCTGATGTCCCAGAACAGTAAGTTTACATGTTGTGCTCTTCCTAGTGATTTACCTGACAGCTCTAATGAGTAACCTCCTCATCGAATGAAAAAGCCTATTTGAGAATCAAGTTCTGTTCTACTAATCAAGAACTTAAAGAGTCTGTCAAAATGCAAAGGGGAGTTTCTGCTTCTATAGATTTGACTTTAAATCACTACTCACCACACTTCAGCCTGACTTTTATAACTCTAGTGATAAACTGTTGAAGTACTTAGAGAGAGATACCTATTTTTAAGCCTTCATTTCCATGATTTCCTAAAGAGTTTCTTAGCCTCTAGCATATTATATTTCTCTCCAGATTATCATTCATGAATTAAAAAATTCAGAACAATAACTATGTAGTCCTTGATTAAGAAAGTCTTCTGAAAGTTAATAATTTACATTCTTTTAAAGGGAACCTAACTTTAGTAAGAGTCACACTCTGCACCAAATCGTGTTTTTTTGTTTTTTTGTTTTTGTTTTTGTTTTTTTACATATTTTACTTTTAAAATCAATTCTGGAGCATTTCCTTTTCTTAAATTTGGTAGCTGCTGGCCAAAATTGATTTTTATTTTTTCAGTTATTTTTAATCTGCATATGATCTTCCTTAATGTCATAATGTTAGTACTAAATCATTAGAAAATATATTTTTTAGGGTTAACAAGATTTTATGTATTTTCTATATAGAAAAATGACATTTATATTCTGATATAAAATTTAAAATATATTGAATCTCCCATGAATTGGAAAACATTAATGAGTAATTCTTATGTTAAGTTTCACAACAAAAAAAAAATCTTTGCTAATTTTATTTCAAAGAAACACCACTACAAATTTAATTTTTCTCAAGGGAAGATAGTATTCTCTCAATTCGTATATTTTATTTGATTAGTTTCTTTGATATTACTAATGAATAATTGTCTGACACAGCACTGTTATGCCTCAAGATCATTTGCATGCTTAATTATTTCTTCTACATATGATAATTTTGATTCAATTGTTTATGTTATTTTTATGGTAATTAAGATCTGTCTGGTAATACATGGCTTGTCTCAAATTGGAAATGTATTGATACCTAAATTCCCTTGAATTTGAATGAGTGCAAACAACAAGAATGAGATATTTCTTGAGCTAGTTTCAAAAGTAGAGGTAAGAAAGGTAAAGGCAAAAATGAAAGTTATGATGGCATTTCAAGAAAATGTATCAAAAGAAATAAAAAAATCATCATTAAAACATCAATGGAACGAAAGCAGGGGTGGTTTCTAATAAGGGAAGACAGATCAGTGTGTCTAGCCCTCAGTGATGTTGTAAGTAACTAATGAATCTTGTCCTTCAAGGAGTGAAGCCTGGTGGTCACCATAGGCACTGGGGGAGTAGGGAAGGAGGAATAGAATAGATGGAAGGGGGGTATTTAGGGGGCAAGGGAAGTGTTCTGCATGATCATGCAATGTTGGATACAGGCCATATTAAAATTCAGCAAAAATTTATAAAAGCGTATGGTCTAAAATGTAAACCATAATGTAAACCATTGACCATGGTTAGTAGCTATGTTTCCATTTTTGTACATCAGTTGTAACAAAAGTACCATCCACATATAAAAAGTTTATTAATATGGGAAGAGGGAAAAGGAGGATGATGTTGTATATACGGGAGTCCCCTATATTCTGTATGTGACTTTACAGTGACTTAAAACTTCTTTGAAGACAAAACAAAAAAAGTAAGACACTGGGGAAGAAATGCAAGAAAATATCATTGTACATACAGGAAAACAGATATTACAGTGATGAAATGCAAAACATCATTTTTTAAAAAATATGTGTCCTTGTTTATTAATATCCCAATTTTTGAATTTTAATTTAGTTTTTGCTTTTCTAAGATATGTATTTCATTTCTTATGTTTAAACCTATCATTATTTCATTTTCTTATTAATTGTATTTGACAATATTCTTGGCTTCATTTTTAAAGAAATTTTGGACCACAGAAAGGTTACAACTGTGGCAGGGGAGGATCATTGGTGTGGGGAGTCAATAATGAGGAATATATGGGAGGACGTTTACCTGGGCATACCGGTATATACATATAAAGTATATAAATGTGTTCAAATATTCATAGGGCATTATCACAATTGGTAGAGATTCACACAATAACCAAAAGAGTATTGAACTCCCACCCTGGGGAGCTCTGCCACATTCTCTAATAGAACAACAACAACCTCCTGAGTACAGGGGCAATTACTAGTGAAGAGGATGGTCCATTGATAGGCCCTTGATATTGATGGCTATGCTTATGAACCACTGCTTTTGAAATTGCATCTTAGCCTAATGTTGTAGGGTGCCTAAGAGCTACCCCCTGAGACCCTCCATGTTGCTCAAATGTGGCCTCTCTCTAAGTCAAACTCATCATATAAATGCATTACTTCTCCCCAGCATGGGACATGACTCCTGGGAATGAGACTCCCTGGCACTGAGGGATTACTACAAAGGACCAACTAGCAATACAACTGGAAAAAAACCTTGAAGAAAAGGCAGAAACGGTACAGAAAAATGAGTTTATAAGGCTAAGAGACTTCAAATTGAGTCGGGAGGTCATCCCAGAGGTAACATTTACGCACATCTCAGCAGGATCTCATAGATTGCCAATGTAGATACTACCCCAAATAATGGGGCTCCTGAGGGCTCTGAAGACACGCAGGTCTGATGGTAATGGTAGAGAGCTCTGGAGTTTGGTTCCTTGCCAGAGGGCCTTACTTAGGGTTTGTGCTCCTGAGTGTGACAGATTTGGACTCAGCTGTGACTTCTCTACATATGCCTTTTCTGTCCCTTCAACTTGAACCTATAGTTGGTGCTAAAGTTGGTAGGTGTGTGCCCAAGAGACTTGAATTTTGGGCTGTCCATGTCCCAGCTGGGCCTTGAGCCTCAGTGGAGTTGCAATACCTACCTTCCCATTCATTGGACTGGTGAGGATGAACAACCACCATACCAAGGAACTGAGAGAGTCTATGACTGCAAGCAAGAGAGTCCCATCCATTAGTCATTTGGGATCAAAACTTCCTCTCAATTAGAGGTAGAGTTGGCATCACCATTCCAGAATCCTCAGGACTGGAGAATAAAATATGGACTAGAGTGGAGTTACAGATATGCTAACTGTAGACTATTGTGATTCTAGCAATGGAAGAAATTATATCATTGTTGTGGAGACAGTGACCACTGGGGGTGCAGAGGTCAGGGAGGAGGAGGGAGAAGTTTAATATGGCGGCACTTTCAGGACCTGAAATTGTCCTGAATGACATTGCAATGACAGATACAGGCCATAATATATCCTGCCATAACCACAAAATTGAATGGGAGAGAGTATAAACTACAATGTAAACTATAATCCATCCTTAATGACAATGCTCCAAAATGTGTTCATCAATTGCAATGAATGTACCACACTAATGAAAGAAGTTGTTAATGTGGGGAAAAGTGGGAGATGTGGGGAGTGGGGCATATGGGAATCCCTTATATTTTTATATTTTTTATGTAACATTTTATGTAATCTAAGTATCTTTTAGAAAAAAATAAAAATGTATTAAAAAAAATAAAAATGATTGAAGTGAAAAAAAGCATTTGAATTTTAAATAGATTATTAAATAAATGAATAAATAAATAAATAAATAAATTCTTTAGGGAAAAAAACATCAACGGAAATGTGAAGATTTCCAAAGTAATTTTTACAATGAGCAATTTCTGAGGTTTATTTTCTGGATATTATGAAGCACCCATTCCCAAAGCTGTTCATTTAACACATTAGCATATATCATCATTTTGGCAGGAAAAAATTATCTGCTTAACATAATTTCTGTACTTTCAAAGTCGAGAATATTAGAAGAAACCACATGTAATAGAAAAAATAGTATAGAAAAAATTTACACAAAATATTTTGCAATACACTAGAAATTAATCTGGATAAAACCAGTGTATCCTAGTCAAGATTTTTATTACTATATATTAAAATGGTCACTAAATTTGTAAAATATATTTGTAAAGACAAAGGATTTCATGTAAAATATTAAAAAACACAAATTTCCATCATGTGTAATTATAATTCCATAATTTAAGTTTCCCACAAATGAAACCTAAATAGTAGTACAATTCTACTTCAACATAACTAGTTTTAGCATTAAAATCTTACAGCTGAACTTGGGAAGACAGTACAATAGCCAAGTCTGATATAAACAGTATGAACCTTTGTAATAAATATTTTTATTTTTTTGTCTTGTACATTTCTTACAATTTAAATGTACTTTTAATTTTTCTGCTTGGTACTAAGTATTATTTAAATTCAAAACTTATGACAATGAACCTTTCATGTAAGACAAATGACTCACTACTACAAGGAATTTAGTATTTGGGAAATAGTGCCAAATTAAAACCTATTTTAGAAACATTCTATTGTTCAAATATGAACTTGATTTAACTAAAATATCTGAATGATAGAGAAGATGCCATTCAACAAAATTTCATTTAATCCTGTTGGGAACTTTCACTGGTGCAACTATTACAGAAGATAATGAATATTTTTCATAACCAGGAAATTATTCCTAACATATGAACCTATAATTCCAATCATATGTATATATACTATACAAACTCTTGTAGACGTTAAACAAGAGACTTTTACAACCATGTTCATAACCACAATGCATATAATAGAAAACTAGAAAGAACATAAATATTTTTATATAAAATGGATATATGTAAACATATATGTGGCATGATCATTGAAAAGAATGTTAGTAAATAACCAAACAGAAAGAGCTATTGTTTTGCAAATACATCACAATACAGTGACTGTTGGAGAAGATGCTGAGAGTCAGAACACAAAGGGTTAAGCATTCAACAAGCATGCTTGCTGGCAGTAACATATTAGTAAATGTCTCCAAGGACACTGCATACTGCAGATATCAGTGGGAGGAGGCAGAGTGAAATGGACTCACCACACAGATATTATTGTCTGAATTCCCTCTGAATTCCCAAGAAAGATTGCCTGGGAACTCACTAACAGGTAGCATTCTCATGCACCAAGCTGAGATATTAGGTAGACTAAGGCATTTAGGGCTAGAAACAATGTTTATACGTATGCCCCTTGGTAGACTGCCAGAGAAGGCAGTGTTCTTGCTGTAGTAAGAGAAACACGGTGGGAAAGCAAGATGAGGGGGGGCGAATTTATGCACTGTTATAAGCTGAATAAAAGAAAGGGCCACAGTGATCCCAGGGCTGTTTTGCCTGAGTGAGCTGCAGCCCTCTGCTTCATATGCATCAACTTGTCTGACTCTTCCTTTGCGCCGCACCCAGACAACAACAAGTGACATAAGTTACTGAGAAGTGCTGCAGGATTCCATAGAATTCCAAAGTGGATATCACCCCAAATAGTGGGGCTCCTGTGGGCTCTGGAAACACCCAGGTCCTATGTCAAGGCCTATAGCTTCAGAATTTGGTGCCCTGCCAGTGGGTCCTACTACTTTGGAGTTTGTGCTCCTGAGAGAGACAGAGTTGGACTCAGCTACGACTTCCCTGCACATGGCTCATCTGTTCCTTCTACAAACCTATACTTGGTGCTGGATTTTGTAGGGGTATGTCCAGAGACTTGAGTCTTTGGGCTGTCCATGTGCCAGCTGGGCACAGAACCTCGGTGGAGCAGCAACTCCTACTCTACAGCTCATTGGACTCACACAGGACAACTGGCGGGGAGATAATGATGGACAGCGGCCATCCCAGGGAATGGAGAGTGTCTGCAACTGCAGGCAGGATAACCCCATCCATCTTCCCCATGAGATATAAGCCCCCTCTCAATTGGAGTTAGAGTGGACATCAGCGTCCGAGACTCCTCAGAATGGGGAGAAGAGCTATGGACTAGAGTGGGCTTACTTGTATTCTACTATACACATATTGTCATTCAAGCAATGGAAGAAATTACAACATTGATGTGGAGCCAGTGGCATATTGATACATATGTTTTATTAATATTTATCAATAAAATAGATTTGTTTAAAACATAGGCTGAAAAAGAAAGGTTGGAAAAACATGTTTCACAAAAAGAATAACCAAAAAAGAGTAGGAGTAGCTATACCAATATTGGACAAAACAGACCCTAACTACAAAACTGCTATTATATACCATTACATACTAATCAGTCAAGCAGGAAAGATTAACAGTCATAAATATCTGTGCACCTAACGATGCTGTACCAAAATACATGAGTGAAACTCTCACAAAACTGTGAGGAAAAATAGAGGTCTCTGCAGGAATAGTTGGAGACTTCAGCATGCTCCTCACATGAATTAATAGAACAACTAGAAAGATTATCAACAAGGAAACAGAAAACTTGGAAAATATATTAAGAGAATTATACACCAAAATGAAATGGGTTTTATTACTGGTATACAAGTGTGGTTCAACAAAATAAAATCAATTAATGTATTACACCACATTAACAAATTGAAGGGAATAAAAACACACGAACAGCCTACTTCACAGAAATTGAAAAGTCAATTACCAAACTTTTGGAAGGGAAATGGGTCCTGAATTGCCAAAACACATCCTAAAAAAGATGAGCAAATTCAGAGCACTCATTTTCTCTGACCTTGAAGTGTATTGTAAAGATACAGTTGTAAAAAAACCAAACATACATGGTATTGACGTAAAGATAGAAACATGGATCAGTAGAATCAAATAGAGAGTTCAGAAATAGAGCTGCACCTCTATGGTTAACTGATTTTTCAATAAGCCTACCAAGTCCACTTTTCTGGGATAGAACAGTCTCTTCAATAAATGGTGCTGAGAGAACTGGATATCCACAATCAAACGAATGAAAGAGGACCCCTATCTCTTGCCCTGTACATATGGGTTCATCAATTGTAACAAATGTACCACACTAATGAAAGATATTGTTAGTGTGGGAGGGGGAGGGAGTAGGGCATAAGGGAATGCCTTATATATATTTTTAAAAGATGCTTAGGTTACATAAATGTTAGACAATAAATATCAGGATTCCCATATGTTGCATTCCCCACACCTCCCACACCCTCCCACATAAACATCCTTCATTAGTGTGGCACATTAATTGCAGTTGTAACATTTATGTAATCTAAAGCTTCTTTCAAAAATTATTAAAAAATTAAATAAAACAATTAAAAATTAAAAAAATATATACGTGAAATGGATCAAAGACCTAAACATAAAATTCCTGAAAGCTAATGTAGGGAAACACCATCAAGATTTTGTGGGATGTTCAGGTCGCTTATAATCTCCAACCAAACAATGAACAACGAAATG
>JAQZBX010111579.1:0-10272 GCA_029593785.1 Cabassous unicinctus
GGGAATAAAAAGTGAGCTCTGCCCCACAGCTAAAGAGCCCACACTCTGGTCTCTTCTGTTCCCAACAGATTATGCCACGAAGGCGGGCACCACAAAGAACATCTCACTCCACCAGGCTGAGCCCTGGAAACCCTCGGAAATGTCACCTTGTGAGGGAAGGGCCAGGCATCTGCCCGAGGATGCTTCAAAGAGTGGCACCGTGGCCGTCAGCAGAGCCTGATGTCACCTCAGTGGGCAGGTCTGGAGCAGGACGCTGCACACAATCCTGGATGATTAAATCTGAGCGCATGATAGGGGCCCGAGCTCGGCAAAGCCAAGGTTTTTCAGACAAGTCCCTCTGGGGGCTGCGACGCTTAGGAGAAAATGTTCTCCCACCACTAAGCCTCCCTGGGTGGAAACTCGCCTGGAAGAATGGAAACCTTTTCCCTCTGCAGCAATCCAGTTTGCCTCCAAAAGCCCCAAAATGTGCTCGCTCAGCCTTCCGGTGCTGGTGCAGCTCCATGGTAGGACAGGTGCTCGTGGGGTCGGGGTGGGGGCCGGGAACCAGGCTGCACAATTCCTGCCTCATCTGGCAGCAGGAGCACCGAGTCCCAAGGAGGATGAGGTTCTGGTCCGGAAGCAGCTGGGCTGCGTCTCTCTCAATGTGGTGAGTAAAACGGCGGCGCGCTGGGGTGACTCTTTTGTGCTGTTTCCGAGTGAACGTTTCGGTTCTAGGAGGGTGTGTGTGTCTGTGTGAGTGCGTGATTTTACACCTATATGCACACTTCTATTTTCGCTAAGCAGAAATACTTGCAAAGCTGTGGTAGAATACTAAATAGAACACAGAGTTCAGGACTGGAAGACATCAGAGAAATCGTGCATGCCCACCCCCTCGTTTCACAGCTGAGGTCCCTGAGGTCAGATCGATGATGTCCTTGGCCTGAGGCTGCAGAGCGAGTGACTGGCCAGGTCTAAAATCCAGGGTCCTGATTGCTAGCCCAGGATTCTTCCCATTACTCTGCACAGGTACAAGAGGACTGCCCTCTGCCAAATGACCTGTATCCCCGTCAATTAGACTGAAACCTGCAGCCTCGGCGTTTAGCATCCCTGAGACATGTCTCGAGGTTGCCAGTGACTATGGGGAGCCATTTCTGACCAACTGCAACCTGCCCTATGCTGCCCCAGTCCTAATGGTCACCCCTCCCCAAGGTTATTCTGCAGGTTACATTGAAAACGAAGTGCATACAGCACTAGAAAATCTTCCCAGCAGGGTCAAATGGGTTGTTGATGGCACTGGAGTTTGTGGTTCATCAATACAATCCCCCATTTCTTGGAACAAATATTTGCCGAATGCTATTGTGATGCCAGCTCTGTGCAAGCCACCACCACATTCTTTATCTCATTTACTTCTCACCACAGCTTCAGGAAGTTTTATTACCCATGCCTGACAAGTAAGAAGACTGAGGCTAAAGTTTTTTTAAAATGCTATTTTTGGCCCTTTAAAAAGTCCTAGTTTTCCCAAGAATCATACCTTTACAAAGAGATATTCCTTTTCTATGATTCTTTTTACCAGGATGACCTTTGCCCCTGAAATGGTAGGAAATGTTCTCCGTCTCCTTAATGAAAAGCAATTATCTGCAACATTCGGGATCAAATGCGTAGTCAAGCAGGGAAAATGACACTGAACATTCGCAGACCTTGACTTTAAGTCAGGCACTGTATGGGTCTTTGAACTTTTCTCGGGTTTTTTGCCTACTTTTCTAGGTTCTGTTTCAAGACTGCACAACACGCTTAGGAACCCCGGCTTTTCAGTTCAGCTCTGCCCCTAAGTGTATGACCTTGAATAAGTCCCTTTGCTTCTCTCAGGCTCTGTCTTCTCGTTTATAAACTGACAAGACTAAGTGGTCTCTCTTCTCCCTTTTAGCCTTGAAATGTTTATGCACATGCTCACTTTCACGTGTTTGTTGAGCTCTCAGGACGTGCCAGAAGTGGTGCTGGTGGTGAATTTTAGAGATCATCTCCCGCTTGCAAGGCCGGAGAGGTTATTTGCCAACAGTTCAGTTCTAGCAAAGTCAGGCCAAGACGCTGTCCAGCATGCTTTCCACCCCAACTCTGCACCTCGGCCCCAGCTCTAACCTATTTGAATTGAATGTTCTATCCTCTTGCTCTTTTCCATAATAGCATTTATTGAGCGCTTACCCCATAAAACACAGTGCCAGGCCCTGTGCTCAGCAGCTTCCATGCACTACATTTAATCCTGACAATAATCCTAGTCAGTACATCCAATTTACGGATGAAGAAACTAGGCAATTTAATCCAAGTTGCAGTTAAAAAGTAGCAGGGAACTTAGACCCAGGTACACCCAGCTCCAGAACCTTCTACCCCCAGCTGCTCCTCATCCATCAGCACCACAGGTGAGACTCGGACACAGAGTGGGTGCCCTCACGTGGCCAAGGGCTGGCGGAATGTGTGAGCTTGGGCAGTCGTTTCCTTTCTTAAAAAGTTTCGTAGCCACAGAATCATGCCTGCAGGCCAGGAAAATCCCTCCTTGTGTTGAAGGTCAGCAGTAGCCTCTTCTGACTAATTCCCAGATTCCCATGTCTGGGAGAGTGAGAAGCCACTTCCGCCTTCTTACCCCATTTCTCTCCCTGCCTCTAAGCGCCTTCTGCAGGCACCTCCTCAGTCCACACGCTCACTTCAGCCTCAAACACGCTGAAACACCAGGTACCCAGCTTGCACAAGGTCCTGGTCATCCGATGTGGGGAACAGAGATAAGAGATACAGCTTCTGCATCAAAGAAAGGGCAAAATGCACAAATGGCAACAAAAGAGAAAATCCTTCCATGAGATTACCGGGCACCTACGGCAGATGCGAAGCCTAGAAAAATGAACAAAACGCTGTTCCCGCCCACTGTGAAGGCAGCACGGGCTCAGCAAAAGGGGCTTCAGAGCGGACAGAGGCGTTCCGCTGAGAGGGAAAGAGCGTCGCAAAGGAGGGATGTTTCCCTCATCAACTAAGTAGCCGTGCGCCTGTCCCAGGTAGAGGCCGGCCTACCAGCCCTCCCCCCCTTCCCTTCCTCGTTACCCGCTTCTCCTTCCTTTAGGCTTACTCTCTTCTCTTTTTCCTTCAGTTGGACACTTAGATTTTAATCTCTGGTCTGTCATCTTTACTAATATAAGCATTTTACAGCTCTAAGCTCTCCTCTAAGTATTGCTATAGCTGCATGACACAAGTTTTGATGTGTAGTATTTTAATTAATTAGTTAACAATTTGCAATACGCCTTTGTCTTGGACCAATGAGTTATTTAGAAATCCCTTTTCTAAATATGGGGAGAAGCAGATGAATCTTTTTTTGCTAATGAGTTCTAACTAGATTATTGTGTACTCAAATAACATGGTCTGTATGCTATCATATAGTGTTTATTGAGACTTCATTTGTGGGCTGGTACACATGGTCAAGTTTTATGAATATTCCATGTATGCTGAAAAAGAACACGATTTTTCTGTTGCGTGACAGAGCGCGTCTGGGCTTGTCTGTTAGAGCAGGCGTGATAGCCGTGTTGTCACGCCTCCGTATCTGTCCCGGTTCGCACGGCTCATGTAACTCCTGCAGGAACTCCGTTCTCACACCCTTTGGAATGTCTTTGTTCTGAAACCCCTTTATTTCACCTTCCTTTCCCCATCTCTCTGCGGAGCGCCATCTCCATTCTTCAACCAGCCGCCATCGAAGAACTTCTCCTGTTCGTAAGTCCCAATGAAGCTTATGTCTAAGCATTAAAAAAAAAATCTGTTGCCAAGAGATGTACATTAAAATCTCTTACTATTGGGAAGCGGATGTAGCTCAACTGGCCTAGTTCCCATGTACGAGGTCCGGGGTTCAATGCCCAAAACTCCTGAAAACAAGCAAACGAGAAAACCAGCTCTCATTGGGGAGCGGATGTAGCTCAGTGGTTGAGCACCTGCTTCCCATGTACAAGGTCCGGGGTTTGATCCCCGGTACCTCCTAAAACAAAAAAATCTCTTACTCTCATTGTCAACTTGTCATTTCCTCCCTAAATTGCTTTATATTTTTCTTTTCTGTTTTAACACTATGTTTCTAAGGGCATACAAGATTCTATTTATTCTTCCACTTTATTGTTCTTTTTTATATGGCTCCTTACGTAGAGACCATATTTATTGCCAATAATGCCTTTTGTCTCAAGTCTGTTTTATTGGACATTGATAAGCTACACCAGTTTTCTTTTGCTTGATATTTATCTGTCATTACTTTTTCCACAATTTTCCTTTCAGCCTTTTTGTTTCCTTACATTTTCACATGTCTCCTGCAATCAGCATACAACTAGATTTTATTTCTAGCCCAGTTAGACTTATTTCCTTCAAGTTCTACTATGCCAATAAAAGAATATTCTCATATCTTATCTCAAACTTCCAGGTCCTTATATCCAGGAGATTTTTAGGGTTTTTTGTTGACAGAAATGGAGAATTTGGGATATATTTTTCACAATCTCTCCCTTAAGATGTTAAAAATTGGCTCTTTCTCGCACAGTCCATGTTGTTCCATCATGTGGACCTTCAGGACTAGAACTTAATCGCCATCTACCTCCTCTGCTCAACTGTCACCCACAAAGAACGGAAATTCTCGGTGGGCTTTCACGAAAAGGAAAGCCCATGTGCTAACAGCCTTTCCTTGCCAATAGCAAAATGGCTGCCGTTTTTTGAGGTAAAAAAAAATGTTTTTAGCTAATATTTTTAAACACTTTACAAGGCACGGTGTTAAGTGTTTTTTTACGTATTGTCTCATTTAATCCTGATAACAACTCCATGAGGTGGGTGTAAGTATTAGCCCTCTAAAAGTTGGGGTTCAGGCCCAGTGCGAAAGTAAGGACGAGGCTTATAGTATACAAGTTTCCCCGGCATAAGACTTGCTTCTCTTCGTCTGGATTCTCGTATTGCCTACAGCTACGAAGCAGTTTTGTCTCTGATTTCCAGCCACCTTTGACTATGTGACCTTGGGCAAGTTGCTTCACTTCTGAGTCTCGATTTCCTTGCTCCGTCTCTAAGATTCTCTGGCATCTCTGACCACTCAGCACAAGGGACCAAGACTGCTGGCTGGCGAGGGGAGGGAGTATTCCCCACCTGGTCAAGCTCCATTTCTGTGGGATCTCCTGGAAACCTCAGGATTCCACAAACTTTCCCCCACAACTCAGGAGCAGTTTATTGGTGCTTCGCTCCCTGCTTGACTGGGGGCCATTTGGGGTGGTACATAAAACTCCTCCTGTCTCCCCGTCTCCCACTGGGGCCAGCAGGGACCGTGCAGAGCCCGGGCTGGAGGGCAGGACAGGCATAGCAGCCCACCTGCCCCGCTCCGGGCCAGATGAGCGAACGACAGGAGCGGTGGTCTTCATTCTGCCCCATCTCTTACAGAGAAGACAGAAAAGCAGGAACATACTAAACTGGCTTTTACTGAGTATTTTCTCGGTAGACCATAGCCCTGGGATGTCCGCATTATCATCGTCCCCATATTGCACATGGAAAAACAACCCAAAGTCACGGAGTCAGTGTGTAGTGGAGCTGTGCGGGGGGCTCAGATCTGTCTGGGCTCCAAGACCCAGGGCTTGTTCTCCTGTACGATGGTGGAAGAGCAAAATCAGCACCATTTCAGAAGGGACAGGAAGACATCCTCTGCTTTCCCAGCCATCCCTCCCCTGCGTAGGGGTTCTCAAAGCGCCCAGGCATTTTAAAGCTTTTCTTAAGAGAATAAACATGGTGAGGTGCCACTTACGGAGTTCAGATCCCTCCCCGCAAGCAGATTTGATGAGGTTCAGGAGGAGCCTAATCAAGAGGAAGCAGGGAATGGAACAAAGAATGGTTAGGCTCTGGGTGAATGGAAAGAACCTCCATGCCCTCCGTTCACCGGCAAGGGAGGGTGAATGCTCGGGAGGAAGAGTGCCTTGTCCAAGACGGTGTTTGTAGCAGACCTAGAGCTGGAAGGCAGGCCCCGCCTCCCGGCCAGGCAGACCACCACACAGCGCTTTGCTGGCACTTGTGTTCCTTACTAGACAGGGAGCTCTCTTGGTTGTTGACATGTGACTAATAAGGAATTTGGAAGGAAATGCCATCTTTTCCTCTCCCTAGGGAAGCTCAGTGATTTTAAAATATGTTAAACAGAAAAACAAATCCCATAAAATTAAATCCCCAGCATTCCTTTTTCATTCCCAGCTACCTCTTCTTCCACCACGTGCTTCCATCCAGTCCACCGTTTTCTTTTGTTTTGTTTAGTGTCAGCTCTCAGGGTATCTGGTCACCCACCAAAAGCAGGGAGCGTCTCCTGCCTTATCAGCCCTGCCTCAAGGGAGCCCTAAAGCACAGTATCACCCAGAACAAAAAGGAGGTCTCTCTACCTTGATGTACAGCCTGCCTCCCACAGGGATGCTAAGTCTTTCTCTACTTCCCAGCACCCACCCCCATCCCACCTCCACCCCAGGTGGTGAAAGGCTGTGACTGCTAAGATGCTGTTTAAATGCAAAATGTTATTATCGCGATATATCTTCTGGATCGGCTTTCTAGCCCTGCTAACATGTTAGGATGATTCGAGCCAACATTTTTATTATTTAGGATACAGTATACCAAGTTTATGTTGATTACTCTAAGTATCATCTTTGAAAGATAACTAGCATTAAAGTGTTGATAATGCTCCACTTTTGCAATCATATTTGCATAGTGTACAACAGAGTTTAGCAGAAAAAATTATCTTGAGTGCTGTTTTTCATCTGCTCTGTCAGTCTCACCGCTTGCTTCGACTCAGTGCACGAGACGGGACAAACGCTTATAATTTTTTTATATCAGCTTTACATGCGATGATGTTGTCCTTGTTCCTCTTGGGAAGCATTTCTAGTGGAAAAATCAGTCTTTGGAGCCAGTCATAACTGGATTCCAATTCTAGCTTACGCCCTTGAGAAAGCCGTTTAACCACGTGGCAAAGCAGGTACCTCCTCTGTAAAATGGGGCTAGCATGGCTGTGAGATTGCAGATAATACAGGAAAGTACCTACCTAGCGCAGTCCTAGCACAGAGCTGGCATGCAGTGACCCCCTTTGTTTTAAACACAGTTTTTAAATGGCTGTTAAATCCCTTTTGAAATTAAAGATTGAAAGTCAGCTGGCATTCCCTGCACTGTATTTCTAGCTGATGAGTCATCCATCTCCCAGCAAAGTTGTGTCTGCAGATAATCGGTTTGATGCTGCCCAATGCAGAAGGGACACCGATTTTATTTTATGAACAATAGTTAAATGTCTCGAGTGTCAGCTACTGGGAAATAAATATTCTAGGTTTCATCCATTCATTCATTCATTACAAACACGATATCATCCAAACGACCCCCTCGTTCTTCCCTTTTCCCTTTCTTTTTTTTTTTTTTACACTCCCCCAGGCCTACTACTGTCCTTTTGCCCAATTGGATGCTATTTTTCATTTTCGTCTTGTCACCACCTAATGTCCAAATGTATTTAAATCATCCTCAGACACAATCCTACATGATGTGAATCACATTTGGGTTTTTTTTCCCCCGACTTGTCAGCTGTCTCATTTATGATTGACAAGATTTTCATTTCAGTAATTTTTACTAATTCTGTGTCAAATCTGTATATTTAATGAACACACCAATTGGCACCTCATTATTAGTCAGGACGATTTTTTAAAGTGTAAGGCACTGGTTTCATAATTTATAGTACATGGTAGCTGCCTCTGAAAGGAAGCCTTTTCCCGTTTGCATCACAACACTATCTGGCATATAAATACTAACATGTCTTCTCTACTGTCTCATGCTTCATGCATATGGACACTCTGTTTTCATGCCCCCGTCAGACACTTAAACACAAACAAGGCTTTTCTCTTTGTAATGGTATGTTGAATTGTATATCTCTGTGTAAAGATGAAAAGAAAAATAGTTTGCCTGCACTAAAAAAAACAGTCCAAATTCTCCAATGCAAACACAATCTGACACATGCTAAAAATTGCCTGAAGCAATGGTGAGTTATAGTTCTTCTCCCTGGAGCAGATAATTCATTAGGAAATAGCCTATGCCCTGTGTAGCACTAGAACAAAAATATTTACTTGTGGTACTATCAGATTATGAGTAACAGGGTTTCTTTCTGAAACCGGGGGAGGGGGATACCGCACTGGATGCCCATCGTAAGTCTTGCGAATGCATCATTAGCCCCCAAGCTGTGATCTAGGTCACGATGGGAGCTTTAAAGTCGCTGCTGGCTCAGGTGGAATCTGCTTATGTGGAGGCACACTAGGCAGCCAGCTGTATGATGGGAAGCCTCCTAAGGCAATAGAAAAATGCTTTCACCTGATAAGGGGATCTTTTCCTGACCCAGAGAGTAACAAGAAGGAAGAGGGGTGTACTTTCGGATGAATACCATTTAAATAAATCCATACACACACACAACTTTTCTCTAATTTCTCTAAGCTTTCGATGTTCAACTTTTCAGCCCCGATCGGTGTCTGCCAGGTAGATTTTAAAAGGGAGACAATATCTTCCAGACTCAGAAATATCTGGATTTTTTTTTTAAAAAAGCAATGAGACTTATACACTATCCGTGTTGTGAGGGACCTTAGAAATCGTCTAATCCAGGGGTTCTTAACAAGGGATCCATGAGCTTGAACTGAAATTCAAAAAAACATTAATCTTGTGGGGACGTGTGGGTGCGGGTGTGATATATTTATTAAATAATTCACAGTGTAGTGTGGACTTAGTAAGGGGTCCGTGGTTTTCACCTGACTGGCCAAGGGGTCCATGGAACAAACAAGGTTAAGAGCCCTGATCTAATCCAAACACCTCACTTGAAACAAGGAGAGGTAAAGGGACTTACTTGTCCAAGGTCATCTAAGTCTCCCACATCACGCTACCGTCTAATTTTTTAATGATCCCTTTTCTCTGCAATATGAATAATTTATTAAATACAAAACCAAAACCAAAACAAATTGACACGGTGACTGCCATCTGATAACCTGAATATGTGTGAGAGAGAGACACTTTCGGCAGTGCCTCATCCTTCCCCCAAAGTGATGACAAAAGGACACTATGGGGGAAGCGGGTGTGGCTCAGTGGATAGAGCCCCCATTTACCATATGGGAGGCCCGGGTTCGCTTCCCGAGGCCTCCTTGTGAGGGCACGCCGGCCTGAGCGGTGTGGTGGGCTGATGCAGCAACCTCACGGCAGGAAGCGGGTGTGGCGCAATGGATAGAGCACCCGTTTACCATATGAGAGGCCCCGGGTTCGCTTCCCGGCGCCTCCTTGTGAGGGCAGGCCGGCTCGCGCGGTGCCGTGGGCTGATGCGGCAAGACCTCACAGCAAGGGGGAGATAAGCAGACACAGAGAAGACACGCAGCGAATGGACACAGCAGCACAAGCAGCAAGCGGGGGGATAAATAATATAAAATAAATAAATCTTTAAAGAAAAAAAAGGACAATATGGTTCCCTCAAAACCTTCTGCTCTGGTTTGAATATGACTTTTTCTAGACACCTGGAGGCACTTAATTCACTTGGCCAATGACAGAAACTTTTGTGTGGATCTTGCCCCATTCCACTGGGGCCACAAGAGGATGGCAGGGTATGTTTTCCTAAATATGTTCTGAAATCTTGCTGAAAATAGAGAAATTTAAATAGAAAAAATTTTGAATTTTAAAATTAAATCCAAAGTGATTAAAATGGGAAAAATTACATTGTATATGTGTCACCAGATTTTTTTAAATCCAAACTAAGCACTCAATGAACTTGCTAGGATCGGTTGTTTATTTATTTTTTATCAAAATCATAGGAAAGCCCTCCTCAAAATTAAACACTTTTGCACCTCACAGGACTTTGTCAGAAGGGTGAAAAGGCAGCCAACTCAATGGGGAAAAATATTTGGAAATCACATATCTGATAAGGGTTTAATATCCAGGATATATAAAGAGATGTTACAACTCAACAATAAAAAGACAAATAATCCAATTAAAAAATGAGCAAAAGACTTGAATAGACATTTCTCCGAAGAAGAAATACAAATGGCAAAAAAACACATGAAGAAATGCTCAACATCGCTCATGATTAGGGAAATGCAAATCAAAACTACAATGAGATGTCATTTCACACCTATCAGAACAGCCACTATTAAAAACTACAAGTGTTGGAGAGGATGTGGAGAGATAGGAACACTTCTTCACTGTTGGTGGGAATGCAAAATGGTACAACCACTATGGAGGACTGTTTGGCAGTTCCTAAAGAAGTTGAATATAGACTTGCCA
>JAQZBX010111580.1:0-10271 GCA_029593785.1 Cabassous unicinctus
AAAAAAAAAAAAAAGAAAGAAATAAAAATTAAAATGTGGACATTACTACTGACCTCACAGAAATAAAAGAGATCAAAGGAGGATACTAGGAACAACCACATGCCAAAAAACCTAGATAATGTTGATGAGATGGAAAATTTCTAGAAACACAGGAACAACCTACACTGACCCTAGAAGAAATAGATGACCTCAACGAACAAATCACAAGTAAAGAGATTGAAACAATCATCAAACAACTCCACAAAATGAAAAACACAGGAACAGATGGTTTTACAGGTAAGTTCTACCAAGCATTCAAAAAAGATTTAATACCAATCTTATTCAAGCTCTTCCAAAAAAATGAACAAAAAGCAATGCTACCAATCTCATTATATGAAGTCAACATCATCCTAATTCAAGCCAGATAAAGATACTACAAAAAAAGTAATTACAGACCAATTTCTCTAATGAAAATCAATGCAAAATTCCTCAACAATATACTTGCTAATAGAATCTAACAACACATTAAAGAAATTATTCATCGTTATCAAGTAGGCTTTATATCAAACATGCAAATGTGGTTCAAAACAAGAAAATCAGAGTAATACACTGCATTAATAAATCAAAGGAGAAAAATCATATAATCCTATCAATTGATATAGAAACGGTATTTGACAAAATACAACATCCTTTCTTGATAAAAAAAAATACTACAAAAGATAGGAATTGAAGGAAACTTTCACAACATGATAAAGGCCATATATGAAAGATCCATAGCTAACATTGCACTCAACACTGAATGACTGAAAGCTTTCCCACTGAGATCAGGGACAAGACAAGGATGACCACTGTTATCACTGTTGCTCAATATAGTGCTAGATGTTCTAGCTGGAGCAATCAGGCAAAAATAAGAAATAAAAGGCATCCAAATTGGAAAGGAAGAAGAAAAACTTTTACTATACACAGATGATATTATCCTATATCTAGAAGGTACCAAAAATTTAAAATAAGCTGCTAGAACTATTAAACAATTTCAGTAGTCAGGATACAAGATGAATACACAAAATTCAGTGGTGCTTCTATACAATCATAATGGGCAATCTGAGATGGAAATCAGGAAAAAAATTTCCATTTAAAATAGTGACTAAAAGAATCAAATATTTAGGAATAAACTTAATGAATGGTTTAAAACACTTGTATTCAGAAAACTACAATGCATTTTAAAAGAAATTAAAAATGGCCTAAATAATTGGAACAGCATTCATGCTTATGATTGGAAGACTAAATATCATTAAGATTTCAACTCTACTGAAATTGATATACAGATTCAATCCAATCTCAATAAAAATTCCAGCAGCATTTTTTAAACAAATGAAAAACAAAATTATCAAATTTATTTTGAAGGTTAAGGAGCCACAGAAAGCCATAAGCATTTACAAAAGAAAAACAATGTTGGAGAACTCTCACTTTTGTTCTTTAAAACACATTATCTAACTACAGTGGAAAAAACAGCATGCTATTGGCATAAAGATAGACACATAGACCAATGGAACTTTATTGATGATTTAGAAAAAGACCCTCACATTTATCTATGTTTCGGGTGATTTTTGGCAAGCATGTCAAACCTACCCACTTGGGGCAAAAAGAGTCTATTCAAAAAATGGTGCTGGGAGAACTGGATGTCCATTGCAAAAGAAAGAGGACCCCATCTCACACCTTATATAAAAATCAACTAAAAATGGATGAAAGACCTGAATATAAAAGCAAGAATCATAAAGAAGAAAATATAGAAAAACAAGACTTGGTGGTAGCTGGTGCACTCTTAAACCTTATGCCAAAAGCATGAGCAATGAAAGAAAGCATGAATAATTTGGACCTCCTTAAACTGAAACACTTTTGTGATTCAAACGACTTCATCAAGAAAGTGAAAAGGCAGCCTACCCAATGGAAGAAAATATTTGGAAACCACATATTTGATAAGGGTTTAATTTCCATTCTAAATAAATAGATCATACAACTCATCAGTAAAAGAGTAAGCAATCCAATTAAGAAATGTGCAAAAGATTTAAATATATGTTTCTCTAAAGAGGGAATATAAATGGCCAAAATGCCCATGAAAAAAATGTTCAATACCACTAGCTATTAGGGAAATGCAAACCAAAACCACAATGAAATATCATCTCACACCATATTGAATGGCCATTCAAAAACAGAAAATAATAATGCTGGAGGGGATGTGGAGAAATAGGAACACTCCTTTACTGTTCGTGGGATTGTAAAATGGTGCAGCCTCTGTGGAAGACAGTTTGACAGTTCCTCAGGAAGCTAAATATAGAACTACCAGCAATTCCTCTACTAGGAATATATCCAGAAGAACTAAAAACTGTGACAATTACAGACATCTGTACACCAATGTTCACAGCATCATTATTCATAATTGCCAAAAGATGGAAACAACCTAAGTGTCCATCAACCAATGAATGGATAAATAAAATGTGGTATATACATATGATGGAATACTATGTTACAGTAGGAAGAAATGAAATTGGAACACATATGATAACATGGATGAATCTTGAAAACATTATGCTAAATGAAGCAAGCCAGACACAAAAGAACAAATATTGCATGGTCATTAATATGAACTAAATATAAAGAATAAACACATGGACTTAAAACCTAGAGAATAGGTTATTGGGAGATAAGAGGAGGGCTAACTGAGAAGGGCTTCTGATGCTTACTGTATATAGAAGTTTTAATTAACTTGACTGTAAAAGTGTGGAAATGGATAGAGTTGATGGTACACATTATAGTGAGTAGAAGCTGATTTATAAATGAGATTGTGGCTGAAAAGACTAGTCTAGGTATGTAAATGCCAATTAAAAGAAAGCTAAAGAATAATCTAGGGACTGAAAAACATAGTGAACCCAGAGATGGATGAGAATTGTGGTTGATGTTACAGATGCAAGAGCATCCTTCTGTGAGCTAGAGTGGATGTACAATACTATTGCAGGATAGAGGGAATATGAAGAAGCATGGGAAAAATACAATTGGTGTGACCTATGGACTGTGGTTAACAGCAATACTGTGACATTCTTACATCAATGCCAAAGATGTACTGTGTTGGTAATGGGAGAGTATTAGAAAAATGTGCCAAATGTATACTATGGATCATGGTTGTTGGTAATAGTCTAACGATATTATCTCATAATCTGTAACAAATATTCCACCACAGTGTGGAATGTTGGTGAAAGATGTTGTATGGGAAGTCTACACATGTGCATGGTTGTTTTGTAAGTTCACAACCTCTGTAATAAAAATATATTAAAAAATAATAGGGTGGGTTGGGGAAAAATACACCAAATGTAAGATATGGAATATAGTTAGTAGTAATATTTCAACAATGCTCTTCCATGCTTTTTAAAAAATGTTTCACATGATGCAAGGTGGAGAGGTGATGTCTAGGAGACTTGTATGATGATATACATGTTTATTTTGTCAATTTACAACTTTTACTGTACACTTATTGTTTATGAATGTTAATGTATGAATGATATACTTCAATTAAAAGTATATATTAAAATTATTACCAATTATACCCATATACATGCATGACATTTAAGAAGAGGGAATAGTTCTCCATTCACTCTATGAGATCAGCATTACTCTAATGCCAAAACCAGACAAAGATATTGAAGAGAAAAGAAAATTACAGACCTTATCCTTCACTAATATAGATATAGAAATTCTAAAAAAATATTTATCAAATTGCATCTAACAACACATAAAATGATAATACATCATGACAAAGTGGGGTTTCTTTGGTGAATGCTTTGTTGATATCAACATTGGAAAATGAATTAATGTAATCCACTGCATTAAAAAACAACAGGCAAAACTGATCAAACAGACACAGAGAAGTCCTCTGATAAAATTCAACACCCATTACAGAGAAAAATACTGAGAAAATTAGGAATAAAATGGTGATTGCTCAATTTGACAAAGGAAGGACATCTAGCAATAGCTAATATCACAGTTCAGATTTGAAATAAAAGCCATCCAGAATGGAAAAAATACTATCTTTATTCACAGACAACATTATTATCACTGTAGAAAATATATTCTCATATACAAAAATGTTATTAGAACTAGTAAATGAGTTTAGCAAGTTTTGAGGTTAAGGAGACCAATACAAAAATAATTTTATTTCTATATATTATGAATGAAAATTAGAAATTAAATATTTTTAAAATGTCACTTTCAATAAAATAACAAAGAAAATTTAAAATGCCTAGGAATAAATCTGACAAAAGGTGTGGAAGATCTATACTCTGAAAATGATACATTTCTGAGAGAAATTAAGAGGATCTAAATAAATAGAGAGATGTAGACAATATTTTTCAGATGTTGATACTCCTGAAATATCAATAGATTCATTGTAATTTCAATCAGAATCCCTGCAGGCTTTTTTTTTTTTTTTTAGAATTTGACAGCTGGTTCTTAAATTCATATGATAAAGCATAGAACCTGGACTAGGCAAAACACCTTTGGAAAAGAAGGACAAATTTCAAACTCTAAAAGTACCTCACTTTAATATTAAAGAAAGCTACAGTAATCAATGCAGTTGGGCATTTTCACAAGTAGCAGATTGATGATGGAAGAGAATAAAGTCCAGATATAGGACACACTTACCTAAGAAGTATTTACTATGATATGATAAGGTGGAAGGGTGTGGTTGGGCAGGGATGGGAATGACAGTAGTGCAGTGATGTGATTGTGTTCAGGAGTGATGTGCTGGTCTGTGAGGGGAGCTGGTTGGGGTGTTGCGTTGGACTATCCATGGGACTGGGGGGAGGGTTGAGGGAAAGAGCAGATGATCTCTGGGGATTTGCAGGTCTGTAGTTAAACCTATAATATTAGAAATGTTCTTTTGGCAAATTATGGCAGGGCAGGTTTACACTGGTGTCAGGTGTTGGGTGTGGGGTGGTATATGGGATAGGGAGTACCTGGGGCAACCTTATGTAGAAGATGTAAGTGTTCATCTTGTCATAGTGTGTTATATCAGTGGGTGGACACCCATACAATGAACAAGAAATTATTAAACTCCCACGCTAGGGAGTCCTGCTATGTTCTCAATTAGAGGGACAAGAAACCCTTGAGAACACAGATGGTGCCTAACAAAAGAAAACTGACCAATATGTCAAGGCCTCAATATTATTGCAAGGAACTTTGAGTTTTATCTTCAAAAATTGAAGCTTAATGATTACCATAGTTTCCGTGGGGAGGGGCAGAGAAGAACAGAATAGATGGAATGTAGGGCAGTTTTAGGGCATTAGATTTGTTTAGCATGATTTTGCAATAATGGATATAGGCAACTTAAAATTTTGTCAAAACCTATAAAAGTGTACAATATAAAATTTAGACCATAATGTAAACCATTGCCCATGGTTAGTAGCAATGTTTCAATATTTGTACACAAATTGTAACTAATGTACCATCAGCATGTAAAGTGTCTTTACTAAGGGACACGGGTAAAGGGGGAGGGTGTTGGGTTTTTGGGAATCATCTATATTCTTTATGTGACTTTTCTGTATCCTAAAGCTCCTTAGAAGATAAAGTGAAAAAATAAGACACAGGGGGAATATTTGGAAGAAAATGTCACTGTACATACAAAAGAGCAGATGTTACAGTGATGAATGAATCAATGTCGAAATTTTTTTCATTATTATTTTATCATTTCAAATTGTTTTAATTTTTATATTTTATTGGTTTTTTTTTAAATTATTAATTCATTTTCTTATTAATTTTATTTGTTTATTTTGTTGGCTTCATTTTTGGAGAGGTTTTGAATCACAGAAGGGTCACAGCAGTGGTGGCAGAGGATCACTTGTGCTGGGTGTCAGTGATGTGGGGATACATGGGAAGGGCTTCACCTGGGGCATGCCTCTAAGACATATGAATATGATCAAGTGCTCATGGGCCATTGTCTCAGTGGGTGGAGACCCACACAATAACGAAAAGAATATTCATTTCCCATCCTGGGAGATTCTGCTACATTCTCTAATAGGACATCAAGAATCACCTGAGTACAAGGGCAATGTCTAGTAAAGGAAGACAGACCATTGTGCCAGGCCGTTGACAATTAATGATTGTATATATGAACCTTTTCTTGTGAAATTGAAACTTAGCCTAGTGTTATATACTGCCTAATAGTTACCACTTGAAAGCCTCCTTGTTGCTCAAATGTGGCCTCTCTCTAAGTCAAACTCAGCATATAAATGCACTACCTCTCCCCTCTCCATGGGACATGATTCTCAGGGATGAGCCTCCCTGGGCCCAAGGGATTAATACCAAGTGCAAACTAGCAATGTACCTGGAAAAAGGCCTGACCAAAAGGAGGAGAAAGTAAAGACAAATGAATTTACATGGCTAAGAGACTTCAAAGTGAGTCAAGAGGTCATTCCAGAGGTTACACTTACACAGGTCTTAGCAGGATCTCATTGACTGCCAAGTAAATACTACCTAAAATAGCAGGGCTCCTGAGGGCTCTGGAGACATCCAGACACTATAGTCAGGGAAGATAGCTCATGAGTTTGGTGTCTTGCCAGTGGGCCCTACTTTGGAATTTATGCTCACCAGCGTGACAGAGTTGAACTCAGTTGTGGTTTCCCTATACATGGCTTTTCGGCCCCTTCTATCTGAACCTATATTTAGTGCTAGAGTTGATAGGTATATATCCAGAGACTTTAATCTTTGGCTTCTCAATGTACCAGTAGGGCCCTGAATCTCAAAAGATTTGCAACACCTACTCTCCAGGTCATTGGACTCACCCAGGACAAATAACAAGGCCATGATGATGGACAACGACCATCTCAAGGAACAGAGAAAGTCTGTAACTGCAAGCAAGATATTCCCATCCATCTGCTCCCATGGGATCTAAGCTCCCTATAATTAGGGGCAGAGTGGGCATCACCATCCCAGAAGCCTCAGGATTGGGGAATGAACATGGACTAGAGTAGACTTACTGTTATTCTACTATAGACTTATTGTGAGTCTAGCAATGGAAGAACTTTTATCATTGATGTGGAGGCAGTCGCCACTGGAGGTACTGAGGGGAGGGAGAGGGAAAAATAGGTATGATTTGTGGGCATTTCTGGGACTTGGGAATTATCCTGAATGACACTACAATGAGATACAGGACATTGTATATCTTGTCATAACTTACAAACAGTTTTTCTGATTTTGTGTTTCTTTTAAAAGAAATATGTTTGGGTTACTGTATTAGTCAGCCAAAGGGGTGCTAATGTGAAATACCAAAAATGGCTTGGTCTTTATAAAGGGTATTTTTTGGGGGTAGAAGTCCATAGTTACCAGATCATAAAGCATAAGTTTCTTCCCTCACCAAAGTCCATTGTCACGTATTGGAGCAAGACAGCTGCTGACGTTTGCCACGGTTCAGGCTTCTTGAATTCCTCTCTTCTCGGGGCCGCCTTTCTCTCTGGGCTCAGCGCCTCTGTTTCCTCCACAAGGTCAGCTGTAGACTATGAGTCTCTCTAGGTTTTGCTTCTCTCCTCAAGGCCAGCTGTAAACTCTCAGGGAACGGCTTGTTTATCCTGGAGGCTTCTCTCCAACATCAAAACTCCAACATAAAAACTACTACTCAAAACTGCTTCAGCTCTGCTCTTGCCATGCCTTTTATATTTGATTTCCCACCCACCAATGGGTGGGGCTCAATGCCCTACTGATGTGGCCCAGTCAACGCCTTAATCATAACTTAATCATGCCCAGATTAACAGATCAGTTTACAAGCATGATCCAATTATATTTTTGGAATTCATAAATACATCAAATTGCCCAAAGGCTGCAGTTACCTTTCAACTCTAAATTCCTATAGTAAGCATGAAGTACCCTTAAGAATTTATGGGAGAAAACAAATTTTCTTCAAATTCGAACACTAGGAACAGGATTCTTGGACTTGCTTTTGATGACTTTCTGTTTTGTGTCATGATAAACTGGTAACTTACAGGGAACTGTGTTTGATAACACTTTGGAAGTGGTCCACAATATATTATCTGTAACCAACCTCTTTAATTAAATTCAGGGATACACTTTCATAACAATAAAAGTTAAAAATTCTTTTGATATTTAAATTATCCTGTACAGGCCCATATGTCACAAATCAAATGCACCACTGGAAACTTTTTGATATTCCAAAATGAAAAATGTACTTATAAATAAGCAAACTATTACACTTGAATACTCAGACAATAACCCAGAATTAAAACCCTCAATTTAAGAGAATCTTGTTTGGGGGCAAGATGGCATTGGTGTAAGTGAGCACTTACCATCTCTCTCGCAAAAGACAGCCTACTGGGGACAGGATCCAGCCTGAGTGAGCTGTTCTGTGAGCCCATGGAGCAGGAGCCTTTGGGGCATTGATCTGGAGGGAGATGGACAGGGAGATAGATTGCTCAAGATGAAACCGTGAGTTTTTAGCCCCGTGGAAATCACAAATGGCTAAGCCTCACTCTCAGGACAAAGAGCCAAGGTGAGCCCCAACTCCCGCCGGCCACCCAGGGAGAGGGAGCATTCTCTGAGAGTGGGAGGGTTCTGGCAAGGGGCAGAGAGGGGTTTCCTTTCTATGGGTTTGGTTGCCTAGACCCCCTTAGAGTTTTGGGGAGCACACCAGTAGGCTTGAGGTGACACCAGGCTGAGGGGAGAGGAGAATATGCTGAGGAAGCCTGATTTACCTAACAGCCCTGGGATGCAGAGGCTTGGCCTGAGAGAGGGCAGAGTCAGCCACTTTAATAGTTCCACACTGAGAACTATCCCTAAGGGAGTCAGGCAGTGGAAAGTGCTTAATAAGTTTTCAAGAGCCTATTTAGGGTCCCCTGAGAGAAGAGGTTGGTCTAGAAGGGGTTTGAAAAACCACTTTCATGCTGTGTACTCAGTCATAAGGGTCCCATTTGAATTTCAAAAGGGAACTCAACTTGACCAGGAGAGGGGAGGGGGGAATCTGCTCATACAGCCTGCTGAATCCAGCTGCCATAGGAGAGTAAAATCTGCCTGGGGGAAAGTGACTGAATAGCTTTCTGAAGAGCTGGCTGACCCAGTTGGAGGGGTAGCTCAGTGGAGGAATCTCTGCATTGAATGTAGTATGAGGTCCCTGGTTCAAACACAATTCCTCTAAGAGTGGTGATCCATAAGGATACCTAACATCCAGCTGGTACAGTAGGACAGGGAAAACAGACATTATTTTTGTACTAGCTACTTCTGGGTCCCTTATTTCTCACAAAAAAAAAAGGTTACTGTATTAGTCAGAGATCTCTTGGGAAACAGAATCTACAGGATATATCTGTCAATAATATGAGATTTTATAAGAGTCTCTCACATGACCATGGGGTGCACAGTTCCAGGTTCCACAGGCAGGCTGAAAACCAGGGACTCCGAAGAAAGTCTGATTAAAAGTCCTTGATGAGTTTCTGGGAGAAGTTGGTTGTCCAAAGAGGAGCTGGGAAATTCTCTCCGAATGTTGAAATCACTTTCCCTTTTAAGGCATGCAACTAATTGGATAAAAGCATCACCCATTGCTGATTGATGCAGATGTAATCAGCCATTCATACAGTAAACTCAATGGTGATTGAAGTCCATAAATGCTCTTGTATTACAATTAGCCCAATGATTGCTGGACCTAACACCTGGTCACAATTACCTGGCTGAGTGGTCACATTAGCCTAATCATCACAGTTACTTAAAAAAATAAATTTAACTTAGTTTACTCTCTAAAACCCACCTGAAAACCTGCAGAGAGAAGCCTGCAAGGTAATGAACACAGGCACCCTGAGAGGCTCCACAAGTGCCCAAGAAAGAATGCTGTTCTTCCTTAGCTTTGTTTGACTGCTTGCTTGTGTGTTTGGGTTTTTTTTTTGTTTGTTTGTTTGTTTTGTTGTTTTTGTTTTGTTTCTTGTTTATCTTTCCTCTTTCCTCCCTGCCCTCTTTTTTTAAAAAATGTATGTTGTTAGATTGTTTCTTCTTTGCTGTGGTTCTCCTTCCTTGATTTCCCATTTTCTGTGTATACTGATTTTGTCTACCAATGCTATCTCTTTTCTTTCCTTCATCTTTCTATCTTCTGCTTTCTGTTGTTGTGCTTACATTCCACCTTTTTTATTAGTCCTCAACTTTATTGGTTTCAATTTCTATCTTGTCTATTCTGTTTCCTTTTTTCATTATTAACTTTTTTCTTTCTGTCCCTTCTTTTCTCTTTCTCTCTCTCCTCATCATTCTGGCCTTTT
>JAQZBX010111581.1:0-10270 GCA_029593785.1 Cabassous unicinctus
AAAATACCTGCCCTCTTCTTGCTGATGTCTGCTGGGAAAGCTACTCGTGGTCATATATGTAATAGGCACAATTCTGCTTATATCCTTCCCAATAGATGTTAAAAGCAGGTGCAAAAAATGTGCCTCCAGGACTTCTGTTGGGGAAAGATGATGCCGGTGCCTTGGAGAGGTTTGGGACTCCCTGCAAAGTGCAGGGAAGACACCGAGGGATCTTGAAAGCACAAACACACTAGCCTGGGCCAAAGCATAGAAAGTATCTCATGGGGTTATTATGCACAGAAAAAGAAGAAAGAGGAGTCAAGATTCATGAAGAGCCAGATGCAAAGATCTGTGAGGAAAATAGACCACCAGGGATTCCGGGGGAAGGCAGGGAGGGCGTCCTCCTGGTTGTTCATTCAGAGAGGAAAGAATTTAACAGTTTTCTCCCAGGTCCTCACCCAACGGGCCATGGTAAAGGGACAGTATTGGTGGATTTTATGATCTTAAGTGCTATTTCTCAGGCGCCTGTGGTTGCCCCTGGGATTTGAGATCAGAACACCCTTCTCCTTTGGATAAATGAGCAGGGAAGAAGGTTCCCTATATTTTTAAGGGGGATTGATCACTTCACCCAAATGGGAAACGAGGCTGCCAGTTGCAACCCATCATCAGGGAGCCGGCTCTGGGTGTGCATTCCAATGGGGGTTCAGTTTGTCTGTTGCTCTGAGAAAAACTCAGGACAAGAGAACCATTTGTCTTTACTGCCAAGAACCTAAGGGAAAAAAATATCGGGGGTTTGCTCTCAATGAGGTGCCCCTTGATAGCTTTCAAAGCACTTCTGCACATCCATCAACAGATATTCCACCAACCCTGTCCATGAACAGATGAATGAATGAAAGGTGCGCTATGCATAGTTTTAGTAAGGCAGGTGGTGATGGTAGCACAACATTGTGAATGCAGTTAACACCACTGTATTATACACTTGAAAGTGGTTAACCTGGGAAATGTTCATCGTATATCTTTTACCGCAATAGAAAGTTTAAAATAGAGAAGAAAGAAAAGAAATCAGGGCCATGCTCTGCCTTGCAGAGGGCGGTACCTGCAGTGAAGGGTGTTCTGTCTGTTCATTGGGCTGTTGATTACAGGAACATAAGAGTCTATTTTGCAAACATTCGTTGAGTGCCCATTTTGAGCCAGATGGTGTTCTATGATTATATTAGGCTTCTATAAGAAATTCCTAAACTATTAAAAGCTATTATTTTCCCTTCCCTGAATATAAAACCAGCATCACTCTGGAAGAACACAGAAAGAGAAACCAATCCAGCCCACTCCTCTCACTGGGCTGCCCTGGAAGGTGTCTAGAAAACTGACTAATCTTGGGCTCCGGCACTCATGTAGCTGACAAGTGGTACCCACAGACAACATCCGCCCATACCCACTCACTTACCCCACAGAGGGTACACAGAGCCTCTTATTCAGGAGAGTGTTGTACACGTGGGACCCTCCTCATCAGAATCCCTGCTGACATAGCAACGGGCTCAGGGCCATTCAGACTGGGCATGATCTCTATGGGTGGACAAAATTACTGCCCCTCACCTTTTGCTGGCCTCGCCCGATCTCAAGCAACCCATATGCATGCTCTTCCATATTTTCATGATTGAACCAAGTCACAGCAAATTCCACAGATGCCACAAAATAACCCAGGTTCTTACTAACTTCTACAAATTCTTTCTGAATGGTCCAGACATGAGGCCCCAGCACAAGGAGTCCCACAAGCAGAGGCACCATTCGGAACATGGCTCTCCTCTGCATCAGCTCTGGAGGACTGGGGACACTCGGTTGAGGGGATGGTGGCAGCAGCTGCCAGAGACACTTTCCACAACTCTGGGCCCCTCTCAGCCCTGCCCTTGGAGGCCCTGAGCCTGTCACCTCCTCCCTTAGACCAGTGCTTTGGTCCAAGTCCTCCCCAATCCCCTGCCTGGCCCCTTCCGTGTCGCTATGCACAAGGCAGAGCCAGAGGCCACATAAGCCTGGGACCCACAGTCTTGCAGACAGCAGGCCTGTTCCTGGGGGTGGGAGTTGCGTCCCTTGCATGTCTTCCCAGGGATGCATCAAAGGACCACCAGTCACAGGAATTCCCAGGCACTCTGGTGACCCTCACTCCTGGGAGTTGAGGCAGAAGCCAAGTCGGCCTGTGCTCTTGGCTGGAGTCCATATTGGAGGCCATGTCAGAAGAGGATAATGGGGAGTATGGTTATGGGAGGGGGTGTCTTTCCACCTGCCCTGACCCTAACCTGCCCTCATACTCTCAGTCTGATATGCCATATATTCTTTTTCTTTCCCTGGAAACATTTCCTTGCTTCCATTGTGAAGTCTTTTTGGACCTGTAAGTTATTTACTGGTGTAAAGTTTCATTTCCAACCATAGTAGGTTTTCTAATCATCACTTTTCTTATTAATTTCCAACTGAAGTCCATTATAATCAGAAAACATCCTTTCTATGATATCTCTTCTTTGAAATTTCTTGAGATTTCTTTCAATACCCAGAATACGACTGATATTCTATGCACCCTTGATAAGAACGTATATTTTGCACTTTTTAGGTACAGAGTTATATATCTTGGTAAGGTCATTTTTTTCAAACCTCCTATATATTTACTCTTTTTACTTCATTCTATTTTATTTTTTATTTTTTCATCCTCTTTATCTGTCAATTACTGAGAATGCATTAAAATCTCCCACTAATTTTGGATTTGTCTATATTTTTTGACAATTTTTGTTTATATATTTTATTGATTTTTATATATTTTGATACTTATAGAATCATTACACACTTTTGCCATGCATGACCATTTTACCATTATGAAATGTTCTTTTTCATCTCGTGTAGTAATGCTTCTTGCCCTGAAATCTGCTTTGTTTGATGTCTACATCAGCATTGTTTTAATTTATATTTTCATGACCTATCTTTTTCTCTCAATTTCTGTCATCCTTTCACTCTCAAAGTACTTGTGTTTTCGTAATTAAGATGTGGCTTCATAAGCAACAAACAGTTATTTTCTTTAAATCAGTTTAACAGTCTTCTTTTGGAGTATACTTTCAATTTACAATTACTCTTATTGTTTACTGATAGCTAATATTACAATTAATGATAGGTTTGGGTTCAAATCTACCCTCTTACTTTTTATTTTCTACTGATTTCTGTTCATCTCATTTATCTCTGTTCCTTCTTTTCTCCTTTCTTGAATTATTTGGATTAGTCAAGATCTTTTATTATTCAATTTCTTCCCTTCATTTATTTACTCATTATTTATTCTTCTGTTAGTGGTAACTGTGAAGATTCTAACTACCATCAGTGCCTTATTTGAGTCTACTCTTAATTAGTACCTTTACCATTTCTAGGATGGTGGAATAACCTTAGAATACTATTTCTCCTTTTACCCCTTTCTATCATCTATGTTATTGTTATCATCTGTTAAAATTCTACATATTTTGAAGCCCATAAAACAATACTATATTGTTGTTTTGTACACTCACTAATCATTTGTATTTACCCACATATTTACTCTTTCGCTGTGCTTCATTCCTTCAATATTACTTTCATTTCACCTGGGATCACTTCTTTCACCCTAAATAATTCTTTCTTTGTTCCCCCCAAGATGGCTCCCTTGTCTGTCTGACCATTGCCTGCTTGTCTTCTTTAGGAGACACCAGGAAACAAACCTAGGACCACCCATGTGGTAGGCTGGAGTCCAACAGCTTGAGCTACCGCTGCTCCCTGTTGGTTGCAACGTCTGCTGGCTGCAGTGTCTGCTTGTTGCAGCAACTGCTCATTGTAGTTGCAGTGTCTGTTCACCTTCTTTAGGAGGCACCAGGAACCGATACTAGGGTCTGTCATGTCGGATGCGGGTGCCCAATTGCTTGAGCCACATCTACTCCCCCTAAATAACTCTTTAATATTTATTTTGGATAGGATCCCATTGATGCTTCCCATAGTTTTTATCAAATCTGTCTTCCCACTAAACAATTCTACTTCCATGGAAGCCCCTGTCCTAGGCAATCAGCCTGGACTTCCTTCTCTATTTTCTCTGTGTCCTCCAAGCATTGTCAATACAGAGATGTATGACCATAAATTTGTCTCTAAATCCTGCTTTAGCTGCATCCCCAAAGTTTTGATCTGTATCTTCATTATCCTTCAATTTAATTTTTTATTTCCTTTGTGATTTTTTCTTTAATCCAGAAATTATTTAGAAATACATTGTTTAATTACAGGTAGCTAGGTGTTTTCATGTTTTCTTTATTATACTTGTCTACTGTACATAGAGAACATATTCTGAACAAGTTAAGTCTTTTGATATTTTTTAGGTTTCTCTCTCATTTGATTATCTGAAAATGTTTTTATTTTGCCTTCATTTTGGAAGACTATTTTTGTCGGTTATAGATTCCTAAGCTGTTAGGTA
The DNA here is from genome assembly GCA_029593785.1 of Cabassous unicinctus. Taxonomy (NCBI): domain Eukaryota; kingdom Metazoa; phylum Chordata; class Mammalia; order Cingulata; family Chlamyphoridae; genus Cabassous; species Cabassous unicinctus. Next base: position 4,436 of record JAQZBX010111581.1, read on the forward strand.
TTTTCTTCCCATTCTTTGAAGATTCTAAGGTGAGTTTCGTGGGATGTGACCCTTGGTGATCTCCAGTGATATCTCAGGATATCTACCAGAGTTCTTCTTCTTGGCAGGTCCTGAACTCCAGTTTTGTCCCCAGAGTTGAGATAAAGAAAATGCCTGTAACCACTGCCAATCCTCCATTCATAACCCTGGTGCCCCCCACTCTCTCTTCTCCTTCTGCAGAGTCTTGCACTAAGCTAGGCAGGACTGAGATGAGACAGGGTGAGTTCCATCAGTGTAAGGTCCTCTCAGGAGCAGTGAGTAGTGTCTGCCACCAAGTCCTCACCATCAAGACCAGATGAGGAATTTAAGCATCAAGGAGCAGGCAGAGGATGTGGTGAGTTCAACCGCTGTCAACATTGATGATCCACAGTTCCAGTGAAGGCTTTTTTGACAACCAGGCATCCGCCACTGCAGAGTGCCCCTGGTGGGGATCCAACAGAGGGCCAGACCCTCCCTCAGCCACCCTCCACTTCCTCCCAGGCTTGGGCAAGGCCCCTCTAGAGAAAACCTGGACCTCATGAGCCTGGGTAGCCTGAGCTTGAGACAGAAGTGATGTGGTCACTGCTTCCTGGGAAATTCCCCTGCAGTCCTTTATCTTCACTAAGTTTGTGTGAAAAGAAGAAAGTTTGGTATCAATTGAAACAAAATTGAATTTTACAACATGACTCCCCATTTTGACCCTGGCTTCTGAGGTAGGGTCCAGCACTGCCCTTTGAAGGTCAGTGAGGCCATTTTACCCTCCTCCATGTGGCAGGCAGACCCCAAGGACAGGGTCAGGCTACCAGTCCCACAGGAGACTCATGGACAAAACAGAGAGCTGGCTGGGTGGGACCAGGGTGTCCTGTTGATGCCTGGATTGAAAATCAAGAGCTTGGGAGAATTTAGAATTGCAAAAGTGAGAAGACTTTGACTTCCAAGGCAAGTTGCTGAAGGTAATGCCCTCTGGCTTTGACCTCTGGAGGAAGACTAAGTATTCCCAATCTGGCAGTAGGATAGAGCAGAAGGATGAGCATCTCATTCCCTAGACTCAGCCCCAACTTCTGACCTGTTCATTGTCTTTTGGTTGACACACTGACCTGAGGGATGTTGCCTCCTTCAGAGAGCATCAGGGCTTTTGTTAGCACCTTTCAAAGCTGTGTCTGCCCATTGGACTTGTGCAGATTTCACCTTTTTAATAACTTCCAATGTCTTTCCAGGGGTCCACTCCAAATATTGTATCACATTTGAGATGAGTATTCCCAGGGAACACCATTAAACCCAACAGAACACAGCTGAGTTGCCCAGACACATAGTAGTCATATTGTAGAATGCCAAAGACATGAAGAGAGTTTTGACAGTTGCAAAAGAAAAGCAATGTGTTATATATAGAATGCAAATTTCTTATCAGAAACCACAGAGGCAAGAAGTCAATGGGAGCAAACATTTAAAGTGCGGAAAGAAAACAATTGCCTTCCAAAAATTTTATATCTGGCAAGACTGCCTTTCCAAAATAAGGGAGAGATCAAGAATTCCCAGATAAACAAAAGCTGAGCAAGTTTTTCATTCTTAGATCTGCCCTAAGCAATCCTAAAAGGAGTTCTTCTGACTGAAAGGAAAGGACACTAGACAGTAGATTGAATTGGCATAAATAAATAAAGATCTCCAATAAAGGTAACCAATAAGTAATTATGAATACTACTACTTTATTGTATTTTTTGTATATAACTCCACTTATATGTCTTAGAGGTTCTAAAGTATGAATGTATAAAAAGTAATGATATATCTATGGTTTTGGACATAATATGCATAGAGGTATAGTTTGGAATAAGTACTACAAAAAGGTGGGGAGATGGAGGGGTATAGGAAAAACGTATATGTTGCTATTGAAGTTAAGTTGGCATCAAATAAAATATGATTCCCACTAATGAAAGATGTTGTTAATGGGGGAAAGTGTGGGAAGGGGAGGAGATGGGGTATATGGGAAACCCCTATATTTTCAATGTAACATTTATGTCATCTAAATCTCCATAAATAATAAAGGGGAAAAAGTAGAAAAATAAATAAATAAATAAATAAATAAATAAATAAATAGATAAATGTATGTATACACTTTTAAAAATGTGATTCTTATAGATTTAACATGCTATATTTAAGCCCTGTGGTAACCACAAGGAAAATATATTAAAATATAAACAGAAAAAATGACATAAGCCTCAAAATGATGCAATAAAAATCAAATAAATATGAAAGTAGGCATTAATGGAAAAATTGAGGAACAAAAAATATATAACTTAAAAAGACAAACTACTAAAATGGAAGAAAAAAGTCCTGTATTATCAGTAGTTCCTTTAAATGTAAATAGATTAGGCTCTTTCTGGTCTTCCTCTTCCTGTCAGACCTGGCTCGCCTGTTCATGACTTGTCTGCTCTTTCCAGTGGCTGCTCCTTTGCCCTGAGTGTCCACCTGGCATCAGCATTCCTGTTTAGGGCTCATCTGGCACAGGGTCCTGTTTGAGGCTGGTTGCAGGAGTTCCAGCGTGTGCAGCCCTGGAAAGCCACCCTCAGAGAAGTGAGGAGCTTCCCTGACAGAGTCAGAACGAAGACATGGACACCAGCCCGACACCAGATGCAGAGCACATGACCAGCGATTGACCAGGGACTTCTATGAGCATGCCTGTAAGCATTTGAGAACTTGGCAGCAGTGTTGAACACAGCACCCACATTCCCAGTATGAATTACTAGTGCTGGAGGGAGCAGAGCAGATTTTCTTCTCAAAGAATTGTGGTGGGTTGTTTTGACCTGTGTTGTGGCACCTTGAAGGAGTCATGCAAAGAAGTTGCCTTTGTTTTACCTGGCTTGGAACTCTTCCAATATAGAGGTGACTGAATGAGAGGCATTTTTCAAAAATATTTAAAGGAAAATGTATTCGCCACTGCCACCTGGGCCAAGCAATAACAGTTGGGGTAAACAGTAGACACCAAAAAGTCTGGGAAGAAAGGTTAGGTATTTAAAAACTTTGAAGAATAGAGGCTTTTAAAAGCTCCTCACTTACTCCTCTGAATCTAAAAGGCCATATGCATACCCAGAGTGGGGCACATGCTTAGAAAAGATCTGAGAAGGCCCTATCTTCACCTTTCACTGACCTTCAGGCTTTGCACAAGCAGCAAGTGAAGGCTAATGTAAGGTTTTAAGCTGCACAGCTGAATATCGAAGCAGTGCCCAAACACACGCAATGAGCCCACGGGCAAAGACTGGGAGGTTTTTATTGTTGTTGCACTTGTTTTTTAGTTGCAGGTTTTTAAAGGAACTTGTCGGTTCACTAATTTATCACTAAGTTAACTGATAACAGACTTCACCAGCCACACAAGATTATGAACACAGACTTTAAAATATTAATTCAAAAAAGTCAGTAAACAAAGAACAGCTACCACAAGAGGCAGCAACAACAAACTGAGGAGTGGAAAGAATGTGAATCCAGGGTTTACACATTTGTAATATTCAGAAGGTCCAGTTTTCAAACAAGAATTACAAGGCAAGAAAATGAAAAATGGGGAAAAAACTATACACTGGGGAAAAAAAGAAAATAGAAACTCTTTCTGCAAGACTCCAGGAATTAGAATCAGAACTTGATTTCTCTTAATCCATAATTACAGATATTATCATAGTGCTAAAGGAAACCTTGGAATATGAGAAAAGGGAACTCAGAGAATTGCTACATAAGTGCACCACAGTTAAAAGTTTTGTTGAAATCAACCAAAGTAAGACTGGTAGAGCTAAATAATGCACTCAGAAAAATAATTAATATACAAGAGAAGATCAAAAAATATGAACCAACAAAAAACCAATGAACAAACTTGAATTTAGATCCACTGTATTACCCAAGTTGAGAATGAAAAATGACAGAAGAAAGCTGATCATAGCCTAAGAAACTTGTGGGACATCATCAAGCTCCAACATACATATAGTAGGAGTCTGAGAAAGAGAAGAGAGAGGAAGTACGGCTGAAAGAATATTTGAAGAAATCATGGTTGAAAATTTCCCAAATTTAAAGAAAAACATGAATCTACACATCCAAGAAGTTCAACAAACACCAAATAGGATAAACTCAAAGAGATCCACACTGATACATATTATAATCAAACTGTCAAAAATCAAAGATGAGAGAATTTTGAAAGCAGCAAGAAAGAAATTTCTTGTTATGTACAAGGGATCATCAATAAGATTAACAACTGATTACTCATCAGAAACTAAGGTCAGAAGGCATCAGAGTGACATATTCAAAATTTGAAAGAAAAAAAATGTCAATCAAGAATACTATATCCAGCAAGACTATCTTTCAAATATGAAGGAAAATTTAAGATATTCCCAGATCAACAAAATCAAGAGAGTTTGTTGCTAGTGAACCTGCCCTTGAGTCTAAGGAAATAATATACACTGGTAAAGTAAGTTGCATACATAAATATAAAAGTCAGAAATAAAATAAACTAGTTAGTTACATAAATAAATATAAAGGTCATTATTAATGTATTTCTGGTCAGTAATTTTTTCAAAAGGATTAAGAAAGATAGCTACTTACACACAGCATAGAAAGCTGTGATTTATAACAATTAACAGGAGGGGTGGGTAACAGATCCATATAGACCAGTTTTTGCATAACATGAAGGCAGCAATGGAGGAATTGAGCAACAAAAAATATGACCTAGAAAGCAAATGGCAACCTAACTCCTTCCTTATCAGTAATTGCATTATATAGAAATCAGTTAAACTCTAATTAAAAGGCAGAATGGATTAAAGAAACCATGAGTCAACTATTGTTAGGTACAAGAGACTCACTTTAGCACCAAACACACAAATGCATTCAAAGTGGAAGAATGAAAAATGATATTCCATGCCAACCAAAAGATAACAGGAGTAGCCACACTAATATCAAACAAGATATACCTTAAGGCAAAAATTTCTATAAGAAATAAAGGACATTACATATTCATAAAGGGATCAATCCATCAAGAAGATATAACACTTATCAACATATATGATACCTATCAGCAGAGTCCCAACATATATCAAGCAAAAATCAGAGGTGAAGGGAAAATAACAATTGTCATTGGAGACTTCAACACCCAAGTTCTTGTTGCATAGAACAACTAGACAAAAAATAAACCAAGTAGAAGACTTGAGTAATATATAAACCAACTAGACCTAACATATAGAAAATTCTACCCAGTAACAGCAGAATACATATTCTTCTCAAGTGCACATGGTACATTCTCCTGGGTAGACCACTTTTGTTAGGCTACAAAATGTGTCATTAAATTTTTAAAGATTGTAATCATACAAAATATTTTCTCTGTCCACATTGAATGAAATTTGAAATCAATGGAAAATAAACAAATATGTAGAAGTTTTAGAAAACATACTCTTTTTTTTTTTTTAATAGAATAGACTTTTTTATTTTTTAAAATTGACTTTATTTTTTCTTTTGGGTGTACAGTTCTATGAGTCCCCTCCACCCCACTCCCGCTTGCTGTCTGGGTGATCTTTGTGCCTGTTTCTTGCCTTCTAGGTTTCACCAGGATTCGATCCTAGGGACCTCTGATGTGGGAAAGAGGCACCCTGTCACTTGAGCCACCTCAGTTCCTAGTTTCTGGTGCTTCTCACCTTGACTCTTCCCTGCATCTCTCTTTTGTTGTGTCATCATCTTGCTGCATGGCTCGGGTCACTTGTGGCTTGCTTGTGGCTCGCTGCGTGCAGGCCAGGTGCTTGCTGCGTATCTGCGCAGGCCTGGGGCTCACCACGCACAGGCCCGGCTCGCCTGCTT
>JAQZBX010111582.1:0-10272 GCA_029593785.1 Cabassous unicinctus
TATTTTATTTATTTATCCCCCCCTTGCTGCTTGTGCTGCTGTGTCCATTCGCTGCGTGTCTTCTCTGTGTCTGCTTATCTCCCCCTTGCTGTGAGGTCTTGCCGCATCAGCCCACGGCGCCAGCCTGCCCTCACAAGGAGGCGCCGGGAAGCGAACCCGGGGCCTCCCATATGGTAAACGGGGCCTCTATCCACTGAGCCACACCCACTGAGCCACACCCACTTCCTGTCCATTAACATTATGTCCAACAAAAATGTTTGGATGGAGATTAGAACCAAATAATTCTGAATTTTCATCAAAGATATAAATTTCTTAAAAACAATACAAGAGCCCCTCACTCCTATAAGAGCATACAGAATGCTTGGTGAAGACTAATTGGTATTATTCTCAAAAAGTAATATTGGATTTTTTTCTAGTTAGTGTTGTGCTGTCAAGAAAATGAAATGAGAGGAGTAGGTATAGCTCAGTGGTTAACGCCTGCTTCCTGTGTATGAGGTTCCAGGTTCAATCCCTGGTATCTCCTAAAAAAAAGAAAATGAAATGATTTCAGTATTGCTTTGGTTTTGTTCGTATTTTAGCCAAACAGTCAGAAAGATTAGGTTAAGGAGATATTTCTTACAACTTAGAGTGAGGCTTTCTGGGGGGAAAAAAAATTCAAGTTAAGTGTTGAATATGATGAGAATTTGAAATGGATAATGTTGCCTCACTACACATTTGCTGTTAACTGCATTTTAGTTGGTGAGTTTGCATTGAATTATGGATAATCAGAAACTATCATTTCATGGTATATAAAAATCCATCAAAACAAGATCACAAAAGGAAATTTTAATCCCTTGTTTTCAAAATAATTATACTTATGATATCCCAACTTGCTTCCTTCCTTTCTCTTTACCCAGCCACTAGATCATCTTAAGGTATACTGCCATGTAATTTCTTTTCCTTTCTCCATCACCTCCATTTCAGAAAAAAAACACAACATGTTTCTAATTTCTGTTTTTAGACAGTGTTTGGTGTCCTACTTCATGCATCTTTCAGATATCTAGAGGAATGATAGTACAATCTAGGACTCCTGAAATATAAAGTGTGCTTCTAAAGTATTGACCCAAATTCTCCCAGATGTGTGATGATCACTGTCATAATTTGTGGTTAATTTTTGCTTATATTCTTACTTCTGTTTTCACATAAAATATTCCAAGTACCAAACTGCTTTATTTTACTAACTTCTAATTTAATGTTTCTTTTTTCCTTTGCTATAGCTTGTGTACAGTGGATACAGCAAAGAAACCCTAAAACAAAGAGAACTTCAACTAAGTGTACTTAGTGCAGAATCTCTGCGGGAGAATTTTTTCTTAGGTGGAATAACCCTGCCTCTGAAGGATTTCAACTTGAGCAAAGAGACAATTAAGTGGTATCAGTTGACTGCAGCAACCTATTTGTAAGCTAGTGAATTTCTGAGTTTTGGAAGCAAGAATAGTTATTATAAACGTGGGCATGTACGCACACACACAAATACTTGTGGACTTTGTATAGTATTTTTATACTTGGACAGAAGTTTTTAAATTAAAGATACTTGCTGCATTTCAACCCATCTATTGGACCAACAGTCACAAGACTAACTTTTATGAATTTGTGGCAGTCATTATATAGAATGAATATACAGAATGCAACAATGAATATACATAGAGAGAATACTACAAACCTTAAACTTAATGTATAGTAAGTCCTGAAAAAGACTTTGAGTTGGTGAAGGTTTTAAGCCTTTCCTTTGTAATTTAGAGTAATATCTCTAGTTTCATTTGATAGCACTGTCAGTAAAGCCACCTATTTTATATTGTTCCTTATATGGACACAACACATTTGTTTTCCTTTTATGCACCTTTTATCGCCTTTACCACAGTGTATATTCACAAACACCAAAGGAAAGGAAAGGTGTAGGATGTTACCATAAAATGCAGCTGCTATTCACAAGGCCGAAAAGCAAAGCACAAATAACACAGATGTGTTAAAAACTACTAAATAGTTAATAGAAGTAGGACAAAAATATAATATTGCTTTTTATTATTCATATCTTTAAAGCCTTTTTCAGAATAAGTGCCAATCACTGAAGTTGTATACAATGGTGCCTTAACTTCATATGCTTCTCTGGCACTTCATATCTGATGCTTTTCCCTGACTCGGTAAATAATTAGTAAGTGGTTTTCATCCACCATCAGTTGTCTTTCCTAAAGACAAGAAATTGTGCACATTTACTAAGTTTTTTCCACAGAAAGATAATTTTCTCTACTTCTTTGTGACTTAACTGTTTAAATGTCAAGCCATTTGGTCTAAGTCTTTGTTACCCAGCAACTGAATGAGATTGATCATTGTAGCTAGCTGTACACTAAATTCCATCATTCCATTATAATCCTACATTTATTTCCGGGGATGTGATTTGAAGCTTGGTAATTTCACCTCCATATATCTATACTCCACTCCCTCATTAAACAAGTGAAAATTGTTCTCCCATTCCTATTTACTGCAAGAACTTCATGAGTAGGGCAGACTCTTCATCAGAGGTCCAGGACAGAATTCTAGAGTCCAGACTGAATTTCAATGTATTCCTTTATGAAGAAGTTTGTCTTGTAAACTGTCTTAGTTAAATTTGTAAACATTGTACATTCACATGAAAGAATTATCTTCCTTAACACAGCAAGATTCATAAAGGACATGATTAAAATTAATCTACAGTAGCCATTAAGAATAAGATTTATTTTTATCACTCATTCACTCAACTTCACACATAATTTCTGTTTAGTTTGGATAAATATATATACACAATACTTACTCGTATGATTAGAAATTCAGACACTTTTTAAATGGCAATAGAGTTCATAGTAATCTAATTGCTGTGAGATAACGGACAAAATATGCAATGAAGAGTACAAAGAGAAAAGGAACAATTTCAAATTCATTTGCCCAGAACAGAGTTTTTATGAATTGTGCAAATATTTAATGTAAATGGTGATACCTGCAGAGCTGAAATAATAGGGTTGAGGAAATATCCAGTAGGATAGGTTTAAAAAACAAAAACAAAAACTTGAAATTTTTGGTGCGTAACACTAATGGTCCATTTGTAGGAAACCCCATGAGAATGATATATGAATATCTTTTTATTTTAATGTCAAAATGTGTTGCCTATTTAAATAAGCTAATTAAAATGCATATCAAAGCACCACCATTTGTTTGCTTTTTCCATATACAGTTCACATTTCCTTAATGTGTGTATGTAACTTTGCAAATGTAAAGTACTAGATAGTTTCACCTGATGTTTTTGGAGACCTAATTCCATTCCATCACTTACCAGCTACTGAAAAACAAAGTACTGTTTTGGTAAAAGATGTCATTGTTAATAGGACTCAATTTTTTGCAGTCTGTTACAGCAGTGTCTTTTAGTACAAAAAATAGAGCTAGAAAATGTAATGTCACTTTGCAAATACAAGAATTCTGGATTCTTATCTAAAAGTGTATATTATGGTTAATACTGCACAGTTAACCAGAGTTCTAAAGAATAAGTGGTAATGATGTTTTCTCTTAATTTAACTAATTGTTGTGCCTTCTTTGGTCATTAAACATACACATACACACACATATTTTACATATATTTTAATATAAGTTATTTCTTTGTGAAATGTTGATCATCAGCCCTTACAAAAAAATAAAAGTACAAAGGAGCCTCTTTGCACTACTTCTTACTATTGATATATTTAAAAATCAGTAGGAATTTTAAACTTTTTTTTTTAACCTTGCATTAAAGTAAATCTGAAAAACAAAAGTTTAAACAAACTGGCAAAGACACTAATTTTTATGTGTAATCACAATGTTTTATACCTATCTTTATTGAGTAAAAGTAATTATGTAAGTCTGCACCAGAAGAATTCTTTCCTTTTGCCAGTGTTTTGGGATTTGAAGTAATAGTTTATTCTAAGAAACTATTATTATCTCTACTGAGGAACCCAATATAGAATTGCACTGACATTTTCATTGCTGCCTTTATATGAATCTATAGGTATCTGAATGATAAGGCATGTATGATCTTTGATAACTATTCTTTTTCAAATTAGGTTATACAAATTTCAATATCTTGCCTTAAATTGTTCTTTATAAGATTCAAGTATTGTGGCATTTTAAAAAGAAATGAAAACATTCAGTTTGATACTAAGACTTCAGATCAAAAAGGACTGAAGCCTGATTATCATAATCTGTAGATTTACTTATGTGTTATTTGACTAGCAGTGCAAATATGAATGAATATCGTAATTAGTCTCATCGATAAGAACCAAATACTTTAGTTATATTAAAGTAGTTTATAAAGATGTATAGTTTTTTATTAATACCTTGAATATATTCATTGGATTGAATGTGACTTCATAACTATACTACGATTGTATTAAAATATCTTTGGAATAAAGGAACTTTGCTGTCATTTCTTTTGCCATCTAAACTTTCTAAACTTTCACATGAGCTTATTGTTGCTGTTCTTGCATCTCACTCCAGTAATCCTGAACTGAACTCCAGATTTCAGATTCAAATTCAAAGCTCAACAACAAAAAGACTACCCAGTTTAAAAACTGGGCAAAGGACTTCAATAAATATTTCTCCAAAGTAGATATGCAAATAGCCATAAAGCATATGAACAGATGTTCAATATCATTAGCTATTAAGGAAATGCAAATCAAAACCACCATGAGATACCATTTGACCCCCACTAGAATGATTACTATTAAAAAACGGAAAATAACAAATGTTGGAGAGGATGGAGAAATAGGAACCCTGTACATTGTTGGTGGGAATATAAAATCGTACAGCCGCTGTGGAAAACAAAGTTTGGTGGTTCCTCGGAAACTTAAGTATAGAATTACTGTACAACCCAGCAATCCCACTTTTAGGTATATACCTAAAAGAATGGAAAGCAAGGACTCAAACAGATATTTGCAAATTATGCTCATAGTGGCATTATTCACAATTGCCAAAACGGGGAAGGAATCCAAGCATTCATCAACAGATGAATGGATAAACAAAATTTGGTATAATGTAATGGAATATCCAGCCATAAAAAGGAATGAAGTTCTGGTACATGCTATGATGTGGATGAACCTTAAAGACATCATGCTGTGTGAAATAAGCCAGACACCAAAGGACATATATTGTTGAGGATTTTTGCATCTATATTCTTAAGGGATATTTGTAATTTTCTTGTGATATCTTTATCTGGCTTTGGCATTAGGGTTATGCTGACCTCACAGAATGAGTTAGAGAGTATTCCTCTTCAATTTTTTGGAAGAGTTTGCACAGGATTGGTATAAATTCTTGTGAGAGTGTTTGGTAAAATTCACCTGTGAAGCCATCTGGTCCTAGACTTTTCATTATTGGGAGGTTTTTTGTTTGTTTTTTGCATTTTTTTTTCATTTTTAAAAATTTATTGAAGTATATCACATACATAAACATATATAAACAAGCGTATAGTAATAGTTGTGAACTTACAAAACAAATACATAACATCATACCTCACCCTACCAACAATACCTTGCATTGTTGTGAAACATTTTTAATGAGTAAAGAGCATCCTCAAAATATTACTACCAACCAAAGTATCTTACATTTGGTGTATTTTCCCCAACCCACCCTATTTTTATTTTATATCATTTATATATGAACATAAAAAGTGTACAGTAAAAGTTGTGAGCTTACAAAGCAAACATGCATAACATCATACAGGGTGGACCCATACATCTACCAACACCTTGCATTGTTGTGAGACATTTGTTACAAATGATGAAAGAATATCGTCAAAATCTTCCTACTAACTATAGTCCTTATCTTATTTTGGTGTATTTCCCCCCAACTCATGTTGGAGAGTTTTTGTTTACTGATTCAGTCTCCTTGTAAATTGTTCTTTTGACGTGTTTCTTCTTGAGTAAGTGTAGGTAGTTTGTGTGTTTCTAGAAATTTATCCATTTCATCTAATTTGTTGTCCAGTTGTTTGTAAGATGCTCTTAGAATCCTTTTTATTATTTCTGTGGGATCAGTCATGATGTCTCCCCTTTCATTTCTAATTTTAGTTTTTTGTGTCCTCTTTTTTTTCTTTCTCAGTCTATCTAAAGCTTTGTTGATGTTGATTCTAATTTTTTTCCCCTCTATTTCCTTTATCCCCACTCTAATCTTTGTTATTCCTTCCTTCTACTCAATTTGGGTTTAGTATGCTCTTTCTCTAGATCCTCTAGTTGTGAATTCATCTCTGATTTGTGATCTTTAGTCTTCTTTAATGTAAGCATTTACAGCTTTAAGTTTTCCTCTCAGCACTGCCTTTGCTGCTTCCCATAAGTTTTGGTATGTCATGTTTTCATTTTCATTTGCCTCACGATATTTCCTCATTTCTCCTGAGATTTCTTCTTTGACCCATTGGTTGTTTAATGGTGTTTTGCTTAATTTCCACATATCTGTGAATTTTCTAGTTATCCCTCTGTTAATGATTTCTAGCTTCATTCCATTATGATTGGAGAAGTTATATTGTATGATTTCGATATTTTTTAATTTATTGAGACTTGTTTTTTGGCCTAACTTATGGTCTATCCTAGAGAATGATCCATGTGCATTAGAGAAGAATGTGTATTCTGCTGCTGTTAGGTGAACTGTTCTATATATGTCTGTTAGGTCTAGTTGGTTTAGGGTACCATTCAAGTCTTCTATTTCCTTCTTGATCTTCTGTCTAGATGTTCTAAACATTATTGAAAATGGTGTATTGAAGTCTCCTACTATTAATGTAGAACCATCTATATCTTTCTTCTAATCTGTCAATGTTTGCTTCATATATTTCGGGGTTCTGCCATTAGGTATATATGTATTTTTAATGTTATATCTTTTTGTTGAATTGACCCCATTATCAGTATATAGTGACCTTCTTTTTCCCTTGTAACAGTTTTTTACTTTAAGTTTATTTTATCTCGTATTAGTATAGCTACCTGCCCCCCCCTCCCTTTTGGTTGCTATTTGCATTGTATCTTTTTTTCCATCCTTTCTCTTTCAACCTACTTGTGTCTGAATTTATGGTGAGTCTCTTGTTAAACAGCATATAGAAGGGTCATGCTTTTTTATCCACTCTGCCAATCTCTGCCTTTTGACTGGAAAGTTTAATGCATTTACATTTAAAGTCTTTGCAAATTGTTTCTGCACTGCTCTTCCTCAGAGTTAGCTCTCCTAACAAGAAGAGCACCCTGAGGTGAATGCAAAAGTCCTATCTGACTTTTCTGAGTCTGTGTTTTGTCCTGGTCTCATGCTTGCATTGGCCTTAGGAATTCTCCCATTTATAGGAATTCGAATGGCCTCTCTACTCCCTAAGAAATAGACATTCTTCCTCTCCTGGGTTCACTTTGTATGACTTAAAGGAGGTATTCCTTTGCCCTGGGCTGCTTAGATTTAATTGTTTCTGACACTGCTTTAGCTGTCCTCAAGCTGCTGCTGCCTCCATAGTAAGTTGTGGGAGAGTAAAGCCCAAGAAGAATTTCCTAGCTTAGTCTTTCGGGATGCCACTGATAGATTGGCACAGAAATACAGGGACCCCAGTATGTGTGTAAGGGATGCTTTTTCCCCACTGGATCAAGGTCAGGGACCCACAATGGAAGTACAGGCTGGCTCCATACTGCACTGGAAAGGGGTAGGGAAAGGGCCAACATGCATGCCACAAGCTTCTGCTATTGTTTTTAAAGTTCTGTTTTCTTGATTTGACACTCTGCCAGTTTTGCCAGTTGTTCAAAAATTTTGTGGGGGAACAATACACTGGAACATCACACCACCATCTCGGAAGCTAGCAGCTATTATCTTTTCAAATATTATATATGCCACATTCTCCCTGTCTTTTTTCCTTTAGGAACTGATTAAATGTATATTAGACCCACTCTTTTCCATGCCTTTTGACTTCTCTTCCATATTTTTCCTTTTTTTTTTTTTTTTGAAGAGTATGTGAGGGGTGGGGCCTTCTATACTGCATTCTCAATAATTATTCTGACTTCTCTTCCAATTCACTACTCTTTTCAAGTATTTAATCCACCCATTAAGTTTTTAAATTTAGTTGTACTTTTCATTTCTAGAGCAACTATTAAGGGCTTTCTTTTAGTTCGTATGATCCAGAAGAGATCATGGACCCACACACTGTTTCCAAGACTATTCAGTAAGGAAAGAATGGCCTTTTAACTAATGGTGCTGGTATAACTGAATAACTACATGCAGAAGAAAGAAGTTGGACCCTTATCTCATACCATCTATAAAAACTCATTTAAAATGGATTTAAGAACTAACCAGGGGGGAAGCAGATGTGGCTCAAGCAAATGAGCTCCCACCCACCACATGGGAGGTTCCAGGTTTGGTTTCCGGTGCCTCCTGGGGAAGACAAGCAAGACAGTGAGCTGACACAACAAGATGATGCAACAAGGAGACACAAAGGGGAAACAATGAAAGACAACAAAGAAGGAAGTGGAGGGGAAAGGTTGAAAGCTTTCCCTCTAAAATCGGGAACAAGACAAGGATGCCCACTGTCACCATTGTTATTCAATATTGTACTAGAGGTTCTAGCTAGGGCATTAGACAAGAAAAAAAAAATTAAAGGCGTCCAAATAGGAAAAGAGGAGGTAAAACTCTCACTGTTTGCGGATGACATGATCCTGTATTTAGAAAATCCTGAAGTATCCACGACAAAGTTACTTGAGCTAATAAATGAGTTCAGCAAAGTGGCAGGATACAAGATCAACACGCAAAAATCAGTAATGTTTTTGTACACTAGTACTGAACAACCTGAGGAGGAAATCAGGGGAAAAATTCCATTTTCAATAGCAACAAAAAGACTCAAATACCTAGGAGTTAATTTAAGCAAAGAAGTACAGGACCTATATGCAGAAAACTACAGAACAATACTGAAAGAAATTTTAAAAGACCTAAACAAATGGAAAGACATCCCATGTTCATGGATTGGAAGAATAAATTTCATGAAGATGTCAATCTTACCCAAACTGATTTATAGATTCAATGCAATACCAATCAAAATCCCAACATCTTACTTTACAGAATTAGAGAAGGCGATTACCAAATTCATCTGGAAGGGTAAGTGCACCCCAATAGCCAAAAGCATTCTAAAAAAAAAGAGTGATGTGGGAGGAATTTCATTGAAACATATTACAAAGCTACAGTGGTCAAAACAGTGTGGTACTGGCATAAAGATAGACACATTGGTCAGTGGAATAGAATTGAGAACCCAGAAATAAACCCTCAGTCAACTGGTTTTTGACAAACCTACCAAGTCCATGCTAATGGGAAAAAACAGTCTCTTCAACAAATGGTGTTGGGAGAACTGGATATCTATAACCAAGAGAATGAAAGAGGACCCCTATCTCACACCCTATACAAGAATCAACTCAAAATGGATCAAAGATCTAAATATAAAAGGACTGTAAAACTACTAGAAGAAAATGTAGGGAAACATCTTCAAGACCTTGTAGTAGGTGGTGGTTTCTTGGACCTTACACCCAAAGCATGTGCAACAAAAGGAAAAATAGATAAATGGAACCGCCTCAAAATTAAACACTTTTGCACCTCACAGGACTTTGTCAAAAGGGTGAAAAGGCAGCCAACTCAATGGGAAAAAATATTTGGAAATCACATATCTGATAAGGGTTTAATATCCAGGATATATAAAGAGATGTTACAACTCAACAATAAAAAAATGGGCAAAAGACTTGAATAGACATTTCTCCAAAGAAATACAAATGGCAAAGAAACACATGAAGATATGCTCAACATCACTCATGATTAGGGAAATGCAAATCAAAACTACAATGAGATGGGGGTCGGATGTGGCTCAAATGGTTGGGCGTCCGTCTGCCATATGGAGGGACCTGGGTTCAATCCCTGGGACCTCCTGGTAAAATAAAAAATATATATAGAAGGCGCATGGGCTGCCAGGCCCCAGACCCCGGGAGCCATGCAGCAAGATGATGACGTAACAGGAGAGAGACAAGACGAGATGCTGCGAAAACCAGGAACCGAGGTGGCGCAGGTGGCAGAACACCTCTCTCCTACATCGGAGGTCTCCAGGATCGAACCCTGGTGAAGACTGGAGGAGGAGGAGGAGAAGAGATAGCAGGAAACAGACACAGAGAATTGCCCAGCAAATGGACACAAAACAGCAAATGGGGAAGGGGGAGTTTAAAATGGATAAAGTAAATAAATAAATCTTAAAAAAAAAAA
>JAQZBX010111583.1:0-10271 GCA_029593785.1 Cabassous unicinctus
AGAGAGAGAGAGAGAGAGAGAGATGCGCATGTGAGAGAGAAAGCCTTGGAAACAAAATGCTGAAAGCAATGAAGCCAGGAACAGAATGGAGAGACCAGTGATGCCATCAAGTGACTTGCCATGTGGCAGAAGAGTCCAGGATCACTGGCAGCCAGTCTTTGGGAAGAAGGTATCGCCTTGATGATGCCTTGATTTGGGCATTTTTCTCAGCCTCAAAACTGTAAGCTTGAAAGCTAGTAAATTCCCATTGTTAAAAGCCAAATCATTTCATGTTATCTTCTTTAAGCAGCCTAGCAAACTCAAACAATTAGAGAAACTAGTTATATAACCAAAGTTCTGATTGGAATGCCATGAATGAAAATGATACTCATTTAAACTTATGTAACCAGATAAATAACCTAAATATCGTTGGGGACCAAGTTAAGGTGTTTCACAACGTCAGTCAGATTCAAACATTTCAATGGACAGAACTATTTCTTGACCTATGTTTTTTGCTTTAATGGAATATGGGGACAATTAGTAAGCCTTGGATTTATGCTTTTATTTGTATTTATCAGTTTGTACATTTTTATTTATTTTTGCATAGTTGGTGTTTCAAGATTCTATTCAAATTCCCTGTCACCCTGTGGCTCTTAAGATAGCTAATCAAGAAAAAATAAGATCAAATGGAACTATATCTAGGTAGCCAAAAATAAAAATAAAATAATAGAAACCCTGACTTGGAGGGAGGGTTGTAATTTTAATCCACACAACCAAGTAAGTTACCCCATTCTAAGAGTCTTAAATGTAATTGAACAGTCATCCAGCAAACCTTGCTGCAACTAAAAAAAAAAAAAATGATAAAAGGGACAAAGCAACCAAGTGAGCCTGCTATGACCACCCAACACAAAAGGAAATCAATGGTGGTGAACAGCATGTTTTGGTCAAGTTTCCAATGAGATAATTAAATAAATGACTTAAAGGCAGGGACGTTAAAGTAAAATGGTCACATGCATTGAGTGTTGCCAAGAAAGAACCCTGTGTGAGAAATGATAGGGCCTTTTCAAATAACAAAACATTTGATCACAGGGACAAGACCGTCCAAGACCCAATTGAATTGCAGTTTGAGCAACACTTAGACGTTTAGTAATAAGTAAATATGGCCTATCAAAAATGGATTAGTATAATATGCTAACCAATGTACATCTGATCCCCATTGTGTAAGACTCTCCTGTGTAATAAGAAACTTAAATGTCAATCACTCATTGTAACTTCCCACTTGGAAATCCTCTAAGATTTTTTTATAAGTGGCTATAACCAGATGGCTATTGAGATTCTCATTACAGTTTCCCTGGTTAGAGATCTGGCTCAAACAAGTTTCTCTTTCAAGAACACTGCAGCCCAGAGCTCTTGGAGTCGTGACACTGCTTAGCAGTTGCCTGGAGCCAAATTCTATTGCCTGAACCTCAGAAGAGGGAGCCCAGAGGAGCCAGGCACTCCTGCAAGACAAAAGGGAAAAAGAGAGGGAGCCAGTGAACTTTACAGAGAGCTAGGAGAGGTGAGGGCAGGTTCCTTGGCTTCTTTGCTTTCCTTTGCTGCTGCTGACATTTGACTTTGTTCTTAGTAGGTTGGCACCATTGTTAATGAAAAGTTGGTCCATCCTGGCACAGCTTTCCCCCAGACAATGCTTTTGCATGTCTGGTGACTGTCAGAAGCAGAAATACACACTTGATGGGAAGTTTTGCTGACTTAACTTTATTTCTCAACAAACAGATTTGCAGTGCACTGAATATAAAAAGTCCATGTAGTTTTGTCAATAGTCTTGACCTTCCTCTTTGTTTATTCTCAAGGACAGTTTGTTTCCTTGATTGTAATAGCATAGAAATTAAATTTTTGTGAGCTGCATCACTAGCTTCTCACCAGAGGAAAAGCAAACAGGGGGCTGCGTGCTTATGGAAACACAGAAATCCGGTGGTCTCCAGGCTGAAATAAGTGAATAACTTGGAAAGAAGTGATCACTTACAAGTTTTTCTCTGAAATCAACGTGTAATAATAATTATTGGGAATATTTTTTTAGTTACGCCAGTAAAAAGAATTTATTGGGAAATGGGGAAAAAGAACAGAACTTGCTGAGAAATGGAAGAGAAGGATGGAAATACGCACTGAGATTTGGTATGGGCTCCCCTAGGCAGAGAGAGTGGGTTTTGGCTTGTGTGGTTACCTTTTAAGCTATTGATTATTCTGCCCCTGGCTAATGCTAAGGGGAGGGGCCCCAGCTGTTATTGGTCACCCCACCAATGGTGGGGGCCAATTGTGAGGCCTGTTTGGAACATCCAGGGCCTCCCCTCAGCCCAGAAAGAGTCCCAACTGGGACTTCAAGGTCAAGGTAATGGTGGGGTCTCACAACAATGTTGTCTGTAGTCCATGTTGTGGCTCATCTTCTCCTCATTTCCCTGACTAACCTGCCTCAACTCCCCCCTCAGAGATTTTACGTCCTTATTCTTTTTTTAAAAATAATATATATTTTTAAAAGATACTTAGATTACATAAATGTTGCACAAAAAATACAGGGATTCCCATAAGCCCCACTCCCCACACCTCCCACAAACTCCCACATAAACATGCTTCATTAGTGTGACTCACTCATTGCAATTGATAAACACATCCTGGGACTTTGTCACTGAGCATGGACCATAGTTCACACTGTGGTCTATACTCTTTCCCACAGTTTTGCATGTTATGTGATGATGTAAAATGGCCTATATCTGTCATTGCAAGGTCATTCAGGATGATTCCCAAGTCCCAAAAAAGCCGCCTTATTACAACTGTTTTTCCCTTTCCCTGCCCCCAGAGCCTCCAGTGGACACTGGCTCCACATTAATGTTGTAATTTCTTGCATTGCTGAAATGGTGATGTCCACTGGCATGATGATGTCCACTCCACCTCTAATTGAGAGGTGGCTTATATTCCATGGGAAAGATGGATGGGACTATCTTGCTTGCAGTTGCAAACTCTCTCTGTTCCTTGGGATGGTCATTGTCCATCATCATCTCCTTGTTAGTTTCCTGGGTGAGTCCAATGAGCTGTAGAGTAGGTTTCGCAACTCCACTGAGGTTCCAGGCCCAGCTGGCACATGGACAGCCCAAAGACTTGAGTCTCTTGGATGTATACCTACAAACTCCAACACCAAGTATAGATTTAAATATAAGGGACAGATGAGCCATGTGTAGGGAAGCATAATTGAGTCCAACTCTGTCACCCTCAGGAGCACAAACTCCAAAGTAGGGCCCACTGGCAAGGCACCAGACTCCAGAGCTATCTGCCCTGAACATAGGACCTGGGTATCTCCAGAGCCCTCAGGAGCCCCACTTTTTGGGATGGTATCCACTTTAGTAGTCTATGAGAGCCTGCTGAGATGTGCATAAGCATTACCTCTGGGATGCTCTCCCAACTCACTTTGAAGTCTCTTAGCCATGTAAACTAATTTGTCTTTGCCTTTCCCCCCTTTTATTTGAGGTCTTTTTCCAGTTGCATTGCTAGTTGGTGTTTGATAGTAATCCCTCAGTGCCGGGGAGGCTCATCCCCAGGAGTCATGTCCCATGCAGGGGGAAGGTAATGCATTTATACGCTGAGTTTGGCTTAGATAGAGGCCACATTTGAGCAACAAGGAAGCTCTCAGGAGGCAACTCTTAGACACCCCACAACAATAGGCTAAGTTTCAATTTCAAGAGCAAAGGCTCATAAGCATAGTCGTCAATATCAAGGGTCCATCAGTGAATCATCCTCCTTTGCCAGTCATTGCCCCTGGACTTGGGGAATCTTTGCTGCTCCATTACAGAATGTGACAGAGCTCTCCAGGGTGGGAATTCAATATTCTCTCGGTTATTGTGAGTCTCCATCTACTGTGACAATGCCCCGTGAACATTTGAACAGTTTTGTATAACTTATATGTATGCCCAGGTGAACTTCCTCCCATGTATCCCCCATCACTGATACCCCACAAAAATGACCCTCCCCTGCCCCAGTTGTAGCTCTTCTGTGATCCAAAGCTTCTTCAAAAATGAAGCCATAAAAATAGCCAAATACAATTAATAGGAAAATGAAATAATAATGATAAGTTTAAATATAAGAAATAAAATACACAAAAATTTTTAAAAACTAAAAATAAAATAGAATTAAAAGATTAGGATATTAAAAAATAATGAAAAATGGGAGTCCAACTCCATCCCGCTCATTATGTTGATCTCCACTCACTGATACAACACATTATGACACAATGAACACTCACACACTTCCTAGAGGACCAATTCACTCAGAAATAGACAGGTGGGGGGCTCTCAAGAGCAAGGGTAGTTCGTAATAGGGGAGGACAAACCAGTGTGTCAAGCCCTCTTTTTGCATGTAACCATGAATCTTGTCATCCAACGAGTCAAGCCAAGGGGTTGTCATGGGCTCCAGTGTGATGGGAAGGGAGAAACACAATAGATCAAAAGTGGGTAATTAGTAATCAGTGCAAATGTTCTTCATTACCTTACAGTTACAGACATAGGACATGGTAAATATCATCAAAATTTATAAAAGTGTAGTCTAAAATGTAAACCATACTGTAAACCATTGTCAATATTTAGTAGCTATGTTTCACTATTTGTATATTAGTTATAATAATACTACTATCCACATATAAAAAGGTATTAATATGGGTTGAGGAAAGGGGGAAGAGTTTGGGTACATGAGAGACTCTTGCATTCTGTGTGTGACTTTGCTGTGACCTAAATCTTCTTTGAAAACAAAATGAAAAATAGTGAGACACTGGTGGATGAGAGGGGGAAGGTGCCACGGTACAGACTGAACACCAGATATTGCAGTGATAAAAGACAAAATGTGAAAAAATATTTTTTTTAAAATTTTTAAATATTTTTCATTTTTTAAATATCCCAATCTTTTAATTTTATTTTATTTTTAGCTTTTTTTTTCAAGTTTTCATGTATTTTATCTCTTACATTTAAACTCATCATTATTATTTAATTTTCCTATTAATTGTTTTTAGCTATTGTATTGGCTTCATCTTTAAATAAGCTTTGGATCACAGAAGGAGTAAAACTGGGGTGGGAGAGGATCGTTGGTGTCATTTTCAGGGAAGGGTGGTGCATGAGAGGAAGTTCACCTGAACATACATATAAGGTATATGAAATTGTTCAAATGTTCATGGGGCATTGTCACAGTGGGTGAAGAATTACTCAATAAATGAGAAAAAACTGAATTCCCATCCTGGAGAGCTCTGCCACATTCTCTAAGGGAGCAGCAACAGTCCCCCAAGTGCAGGGGCAGTTTCTGACAAAGGAGGATGATCCACTGATGGGCCCTTGTTATTGATGACTAGCCTTATGAGCCTTTGCTCTTGAAATTGAAACTTAGCCTATTGTAATGGGGTGCCTTACGGTTCTGAGAGCCTCCTTGTTGCTCAAATGTGGCCTCTCAGTAAGCCAAACTCAGTATATGAATGCATTACCTTCCTCCCAGCGTGGGACATGACTCCCAGGGATAAGCCTCCCTGGCACTGAGGGATTACTACCAAGTGCCAACTGGCACATCTCAGTAAGACCTCATAGACTTCCAAAGTGGATATCACCCCAAATAGAGGGGCTCCTGAGGGATCTGGTGACACCCAGGTCCTATGACACAACAGAGAGCTCCAGAGTTTGATGCCTTGCCAGTGGACCCTACTTTGGAATTTGTGCTCCTAAGAGTGACAGAGTTGGACTCAAATATGTCTTCCTTGCACATTGTATTGTATTGTATCACCTATCACTTCTATTCAAACCTATACGTTGTGCTGGAGTTTGTAGGTATATATCCAGAGACTGGAGGCTTTGGGCTGTGCATGTGCCAGATGGGCCCAGAATCTTTGCGGTGCTGCAACTACTACTCTACAGCTCAATGGACTCAACCAGGACACCTGGCAGAGAGATGATGATGGACAATGGCAGTCTCAGGGAATGGAGAGAGTCTGCAGCTGCAGGCAGGATAATCCCATCCATCTTATCCAAGGGATATAATCCCCTTCCCAATTGGAGGTTGAGTGGATATCACCATCCCAGACTCCTCAGGATTAGGGAAAGAGCTATGGACTAGAGTGGACTCACTGGTATTCTATTATAGACATATTATGATTCAAGCAATGGAAGAAATTACAACACTAATGTGGAGCCAGTGGCCACTGGATGCTTTCAGGGCAGGGAGAGGGAAAAGTAGTTACAATATAGGGGCTTTTTTGGGACTTGGGAATTGTTCTGAGTGACATTGCAACGACAGATATAGGCCATTTTATATCATCATATAACATGCAAAATTGTGTGGGAAAGCGTGTGGTCTACAATGTGAACTATGGTCCATGCTTAATGGCAAAGCCCCAGGATGTGTTTATCCTTGGCAGGTGATGTGCCACTCTAATGAAGGATGTTTATGTGGGAGGTTGTGGCAGGGGTGGGAGGTGGGGCATATGGGAATCCCTATATTTTTTGTGTAACATTTATGTAATCTAAGTATCTTTTTAAAAAAATAATAAATTACTTCTGAAAAAAAAATAATGAAAAATATTAAAAATTTTTTTTTGACATTTTGCTTTTCATCACTGTAGTATCTGGTGTCCTGTCTGTCCAGTGGCATTTTCTTCCATTTATTCCCCAGTGTCTTACTATTTTTCATTTCGTTTCAAAGAAGTTGTAGGTTAGAGTAAAGTCACATACAGAATATAGGGGACTCCCATATACCCAAATCCTCCCCTTTTCCTCCTTCCCGTATTAATACCTTTTTATATATGGATGGTACCTTTGTTATAACTGATATACAAATAGTGAAACAAAGCTACTAAACATGGTCAATGGTTTACATTATGGTCTACATTTTAGACCATACACTTTTATAAATTTTGGTGATATTTTACATAGCCTGTATCCATCATTTTAAGATCATGTAGAACACTTTCATTGCCCACTAAATACCCCCTGTTTGATCTATTCTATTCCTCCTTCCCTCTCCCCTCAGGGCCCATGGTGACCCCCTGGCTTCACTCCTTGGATGACAAGATTCATAGTTACATGCAACAACACTGAGGGCTTCACATATTGGTTTGTCCTCCCCTATGAGGAACTGCCCATGCTGTCAAGAGACTCCAGCTTCTCTATTTGTGAACAAATTGTTCCTCCCAAGTATGGGAGTCCAATTGCTTCCTACTTATTATGTGGGTCTCCACCCACTGATATAACACATTATGACAAAATGATCACTCACACACTCCCTAGAAGCCTGCTCCAGGTGCACCCTGTCCCCAATGCCCCACCCCCATCCAACACCTTAAACCAGTAACCCTCCTTTGTCATATTGCCATAAGAGCATTCTTAACTTTGTACTTTCAACCACATATCTATAAATCCCCAGTGTTCACCTGGTCACTCTCCCTACCCTCCCCCAGTTCCCTGGACCTTCCAACTCACCATCCCCAATCTACCTACCTGTCAAAGCTGCACCACCCAACCCAATAATATCACTACCCTCCTGTCATATCCCTTCAATACACAGCTACACACTATCACCTTACCATAGATTATGTTCGTATGAGTGTTGGCTCACAACCTTCTTCTCCCTTTCTATTTCCTGTAAACCTATCTTCCAGCCAATAGCTCTCTGAGTCTACTCAATTTGCTTAATTCATATCAGTGAGGTCATGTACTGTTCATCCTTCAATGCCTGGCTTGCTTCACTCAACATAAGGTCCTCAAGATTCATCCATGATAAGATTCCTCAAGATTCATCCATGTCCTTATTCTTAACGGGGTGCTGAAGGGCAATGGTCATTCTTCTGTAGTTACTTCCTGCTTGATAGGGCTGTAGTCCCTGCCTGACAGGGAATAAACCTCTCTGGTTATTCTATTGATGGAATACAGGTCCGGCACCCTGGTTGGAACTGGATGACATCCCCATATAACTAATATGGTGTCAACACATGACTAATAAGGTGTCGATTTTGTAAGAAATATACTTAATTAGAATTTTGAAGATACATGATCCCACTAAAAGGATAAAGAGGATGGTGGTGAGCAATCCCAAAAAGGGGGCCAGCCATGACACACTGTACCAAGAAAGTGAGAAAGGCCAGGTACCATCAGAGACAGCATCTTCCCAAAGTTGATGGGAAATAGAATTCTTCCTTGAGTTCTCTTATGCTGTTAGTTAACTCTAGGAAGAGACTGTAGTAGATCTGCTGGGTTTGGGCATAAACTGCCAACCCCAGTTCCCACATCAGTGGTTATGCTTAGGACAGCTAGGAGAGAGATGAAGAGTGGCACTGTCTTAGACATAAATTCACAAAGACAGTATAGGCAACAAGACAGGCATATGCCAAGCAAAATAAAGACAGTACTTAAGAGAGCCATTCTTTTGTCTAGTAAGTATGTTCATTAACTACTCAGAAAATGGTTAAGTTTACCAGGACTTTTAGCATGTTCAATATCCCTCTACATATAATCTAGAATAGTAAAGACATCATCAAAATCATCAGGCATTTAGGTACAATACTTAATACTAATCAATGCACAAGTTCCTCTTTGAGCAGCAATTAATAGATTTAAGCTGCAGGTTTGCAATACCATACATGTTATCTCTCCATGGGAGCAGGCCATAATGCCAATTGTGCTTGTTTAAGTTCTACTTACAGTACTCTGGTAATCATTGATCCACTTGGTATGCCCTTCACACAGCAAGCATGCTGCAACACCATGGCCCTTGAAAGAAGCTAGGAAGGTAAGACCCAGTCTTTTACTGGCCTGGTGCATAGCACTCTTTGGCACTATAAAACACAACCAGTCTGGAGGCAATGTCCATTGTACATCTGGCCATATCAAGCCAGTGCAAGCTGCTGCAGAACTCTGAAACTGCAATGTACTCTCCATCCACTTCAGAAGCAAGTTCAGAGATGTAGTATATACTTGTTTTGTTTTAGGAGTCAGTGACCAACCTAGCCAATAACTCAAATGGAGAGGCACCACACAGGGTATTTGGGCCTGACTTGAATGCACAAGAGAATTTGACAATGCTGAAGTCTATCTCTTAACCTTTTTACACTTTCTAAACACTTCCAATGCAATGTATAACATATCAAATGAACTTAATTCTTTAGTACTTTGTTTTTTACTGCTACACCTTTACCACGATGACATTAATTAACAGGTATTTTACTTTAGCAGTACAGGAAAAACTACTTCCTCAACTATTTTATGAAAACTGAAGATTCTCAATGGAATCAAGATTATCTTTCCTTACCACCACTTTAATATGCATCTTCTAAACTGAAGCATTTAAATGGCTAATTCCAGGAAGCCATTATTAATTAGAACCTTTAATTGATATTAATAGCAAAAAGTAACTTCATAACAGGAGAATCTGTTGGAGGTCACCTTAATCTGCATATTGGAACTTTTAATAATCAGAAAGTATGGTGAAGTGAGGAGATATTACAATAACATGGTACATAGAATTAACAGTATATTTTAATTCAGGTAAATATAGAGACTTTTCTTTTTTCTCTCTCTTTGCATTATTTGGGGGTGTTGATAGAACTAAGTTGGGAAGGTGCAAGGGTGCTCTTAAATTCAATGCCTCCATTATATTTATAATTATATTTTAACTAATCTGTTGCCCTCTAAATAGACCATCATACAATGAACGTGATTCTAAATCACCTTCCACCATCAATTGAAGACTACATAAGACTGAGTCCCATTAAATTGATTCTTCAGAATTAATGAGCAGACTTTAGACTACATGGATAGACTTGCCTCTTGCCTTTCCTTCCCTAGTTAACACCATTTACACGCAGACAGAAGAGTGATGACCCAGTGACCATGGGATGTGAAATCCTCAGCACACCTCACAGACTCATCGAAAGAGGAAGAATACAAATCACAAGATTCCCCAAGAGACTAAGAACATTTGAAGACTGTCATGCATGGCAATCACATTCTCTGGGGGAGAAAATGATCAAGGGGTGGGGACTGTTAAATGAATGTCTACTGGTCTGGAGAAAACATCTCTGTATATGTATAAAACAAAGACCAACTAATCTGTACATGTTGAAATATCCCACACATTCATAAGACAAGTTATCTGTGAGAAAAGAATCTCTGACTTTGCATAACTACTAGGGCCTTCTGACATTCTTTAAACCTGAGTTTTAATTTTCCCAAAACCAGGACTTTTGTCAAGAGTAAATAAGTTTTGTTAGTTAAAATTCTACC
>JAQZBX010111584.1:0-10269 GCA_029593785.1 Cabassous unicinctus
TGTCTCCTAAAGAAGATGAGCAGATGCCACAATGAACAGATACCACAATGAGCAGATGCTGCAATGAGCAGATGCCACAATGAGCAGATGCTGCAGCCAGCACACACTGCAACCAGCAGATGCCACAACCAGCAGACGATGCAACCAGCAGGGAGCAGAAGTGGCTCAAGCAGTTGGGTGCTCACCTTCCACATGGGAGGTCCTAGGTTTGGTTCCCAGTGCCTCCTAAAGAAGACAAGCAGACAATGAGCAGACAGATGAGGGAGTCATCTCGGGGGAGGGGATAAAAATGCATTTTTAAAAAACAACTCTATTAAGGTGTTAAAAATCCTCTCACCCAGATCCTTGCCTCTTATAAGCATGGAAGTAATCATATCCAGTGGTGATATTTTGCATACTATTGCCACAGCTCTTGCCATGGACTGTCAGAGGTCTTTTGATTATTAGAAATAGTCATTAGTCCCCTTGAATCTAATCAGGGTAGAGAGTCAATTGCAAAAATCCCATAACCAATTCAGAAATCCCATTTTTAAGAGTCTTTTTCTCAAGAACCACTCTCCTGCTTCCAAGCTGTATTAGTCAGGGTTCTCTATAGAAACAGAACCTACAGGAGATATCTGTAAATATGAGATTTTATAAAATTGTCTCATGCAACCATGGGGAAGCACAAGTTCAAATTCTGTAGGGCAGACTGCAAATCAGGGGCTCTGATGAAGGTCCTTGATGAGTTCCCCAGGAGATGCTGTCTGTCTGAAGTAGAGATGGAAATTCTCTCTCTAAATGCTGAAATTACTTCCCCATTTAAGGCCTTCAACTGATTGGATGAGACATCACTCACTGCTGAGGGCAATCTTCTCAGTTGGTTGTAGATGTAACTGGCCATCTATGCAATCAATTCACTGTTGATTAAAGCCCATGAAATGCCCTTGTATTACAATTATCCTAGTGCTTGCTTGACCAAACAACTAGGCACCATTACCTGACCAAGTTGACACATTAGCCTAACCATCACAATCACCAATATCCATTATCAGAAATTTCCCATCATCCCAAACAGAAACCATTTAAATTCACTCCCCATTCCCATCCTCTCCTGCCCCTGGTAATCTGTACTCTACTTTCTATTTCTATGAATTTGGAAATTCTAGTTATTTCATATTAATGAAGGGACAGATAGCTTATAATTTCATTAAGTTAATTGCATAGAGGGCTGGCTACATCCACAATCAATTTGATGTCTTTAAGTTTCATCCATGTTGTAGCACATAGCAGAACTTCCTTTTTATGACTGAATAATATTCCATTGTATGTATATACCACATTCTGTTTATCTATCCATTCATTTGTTGATGGACACTTGGGTTGCTTCCACCTTTTGACAATTGTGAAAAATGCCACTATGAACATCGGTGTACAAATATCAGTACAAGTCCTGGCTTTCTGTTTTTTTGGATATATAACTAGAAGTGGATTACCAGGTGTTATGGTAGTTCTATGTTTAACTTTTTGAGGAACTGCCAAACTGTTTACCACATTACACACTTTACATTCCCACAACAATGTACTGAGGTTCCTATTTCTCCCCATCCCTGTCAGCACTTATTAGTTTTTGATCTTTAGATAAGAACCATCCTAGTGGATGTGAGATGGTATCTCACTGTGGTTTTGATTTGCACTTTCCTAATGGCTAATGATGTTCAGCATCTTTTCATGTACTTATTGGCTATTTGAATATCATCTTTGGAGAAATGTATATTCAAATCCTTAGCCCACTTTTTAATTGGATTGTTTGCCTTTTTGCTGTTGAATTGTAGGAGTTCTTTATATATTCTGGATATGGTTTCCAAATGTCTTCTCCCATTGTATAAGCTGTCTTTTCACTTTCTAGATAATGTCTTTTAAGGCATAAAAATTTGTAATTTTGGTGAGGTCCATTTTATCTATTTTTTCTTTAGTTGTTTGTGATTTTGGTATAAATACAAAAATTCATTGCCTGCTACAAAATCCTGAAGATATTTTCCTATGTTTTATTGTAAGAGTTTAATAGTATTAGCTCTTACGTTCAAGCTGTTAATCCCTTTTCAATTTTGTTTTGTTTTGTTGCCTACTTCAGGTTTCTTTTTTAATAAAACAAGTTAGTCCAACTGTACAGTTACCAGGTACAAAATCAGGATGTTTTCAGCTGACTCATGATAAGAGAGTACACAAATCAGTCCTACCGCAGGGGAATGGTCTCTTCCCTGATGTCCTCTTTGGTAACGATGCAGATCTTAAGTGCGTCTCCAGCATACACATCTCTCTTGGCTGCAGAGATAAAGACGTCTTTCACCAGACGCATGGCTCTGTCCAGGGACAGCGGAATATGTTCTACGTTCTACATATTCTTAAAACCAATCTGGTTGTCAAGTAGGGGCTGCAACATGGCACTTGCTGAGCCTCCAGCCTTGAAGGAGTCTCTCTGGTACGATCCTACTGGATCAAAGGTCTACATGGTCCCCTTCCCTTCTTCGTCAAGTTCACCGATGATGTTGTAAACATAAATATGGAAAGAAGCGTCTTGAATAGAGGATTGTAGATAACATTGCAGCAATTGCCCCTGTAGTCATGGCCTTATTATTGGAATGCTTATACACCTTTAGCCTTGCTTCAATAATTTTTGTAAGTGTAAGGCAGTCGCCACGAAAACTGCTGCATCCAATGACTGTCTGTTAGTTTG
Organism: Cabassous unicinctus; assembly: GCA_029593785.1. Lineage (NCBI taxonomy): Eukaryota > Metazoa > Chordata > Mammalia > Cingulata > Chlamyphoridae > Cabassous > Cabassous unicinctus. Next base: position 2,717 of record JAQZBX010111584.1, read on the forward strand.
TAATACTTGGGGCAGTCCCGGGTATGAATTGAAAACCCTTCACTCAATCAAGTGTCAGAAGCAACAATTGAAAAATCTTCTCCAGGAATTGCCAATACAGTACCTCCGTTGAAAGCGGAGGGCGAAAAGTGAAGCTGCGTGGGACCCGCGGCTCTGTAAGGTTCCATCCGCAGTTCTCGGCCAGGACCCGAGTACACACTCTGATTTTTGTATATAGTGAGCAGGCGTCTACGTTCCTTCTTTTGTATATTGATTTCCAGTTGTCTCAACACCATTTGTTGAAGAGGCTTTTCTTTCCCCATTGAATCGACTTGGCACCCTTGTCAAAAATCAACTGACCATAGAAGTGTGGATTGATTTATGGACTCTCAATTCTATTCCATTGGTCTAAATGTCTATCCTTATTCTAGAATCACACTGTTTTAATTACTGTAGCTTTGTAATAAGTTTTCATATCGGGAAGTGTGAGACCTCCAACTTTGTTCTTCTTTTTAAGATGTTTTTGGCTATTCAAGGATCTCTTGCAATTCCATATGTGTTTGAGGATCATCTTTTTCATGTCTACAAAAAAATGCTGCTGAAATTTTGATAGGGATTGCATTGAATTTGTAGAGCACTTTAGGCAGTAGTGGCATTTTAACAATATTAAGTCTTCAAATCCATGAATACAGGATGCCTTTCTATTTAGTTAGGCATTCTTTCATTTCTTTCAGCAATATTGTATAGTTTTCAGTGTACAAGTCTCATCTCCTTCGTTAAGTTTATTCCTAATCATTTTATTCTTTTAGATGCTATTGTAAATGGAATTGTTTTCTTGATTTCCTTTTCAGATTTTTCATTACTGTTGTATACAGACCCAACTGACTTCTACATCTTTACCCTATATCCTGCAACTTTGTTGAATTTGTATAGTAGTTCTAGTAGATTTCTTGTGTATTCTTTGGGATTTTCTCTATATAGATCACCTGCAAATAGGGATAATTTGACTTCTCTTTTTTCCTTCTTCTTTTTTTTTTACAATTTGGATGCCTTTTACTTCTTTCTCTTGCCTGATTGCTCTGGTTAGAACTTCCACTATAATAGTAAATAACAGTGATGACAGCAGGCATCCTTGTCTTGTTCCCAATTTGGGGGCAAGACTTTCAGTCTTTCACCAATGAGTATATTTGCTGTGGATTTTTCATAAATGCCCCTTTTCATGTTGAGAAAATACACTTCTATTCCTAGTTTTTTGAGTGTTTTTTTGTTTTGTTTTGTTTTGTTTTTATCATGAAAGGATGTTTGGTTTTGTCAAATCCCTTTTCTGCATCAAGATGATCATGCGGTTTTATTTTTCATTCTATTAATGTGGTGTATTATATTGATTGCTATTCTTATGTTGCACCATTCTTGCATTCTTGGAATAATCCTACTTGGTCATAGTGTATAATCCTTTTAATAAACTGATGGATTCAGTTTGTCAGTATTTTGCTCAGGGTTTTTTTCATATATATTCATATGGGATATTGGTCTGTAATTTTCTTTCTTGTGATGTCTTTATTTGGCTTTGTTATTAAGGTAATGCTGGCCTCATAGAATTAGTTATGAAATAATCCCTCCTCTTCTATTTTTTGGAGGTATTTGAGAAAGATTGGTGTTAAATTTTCTTTAGATGTTTGGTAGAATTCAGCAATGAAACCATCTAGTCCTGGACTTTTTTTTGCTTGGAGGTTTTTGGTTACTTACTCAATCTCTTTGTTGTTGGTCTGTTGAGGTTTTATATTTCTTCTTGCATCAGATTAGGTAACTTTTGTGTTTCTAGGAACTTGTACATTTCTTGTAAGTTTTCTAATTTGTTGGCATATAATTGTTCATTGAACTCTCTTATAATTCTTTTTATTTCTGTAAGCTCAGTAATAATGTCTAACATTTATTCTGTTTTCAGTTATTGTTAATTTCTCTTTCTCTCTTTGTCTTTTTCAGACTGCCTAAAGGTTTGTAGGTTTATTGTTTTTTTTCCAAAAAACAAACTTTTGGTTTTGTTGATTCTCTCTATGGTTTTTCAATTCTCTATTTCATTTATGTCTGCTATTATGTTTACTATTTCGTTCCTTCTACTAACTCTGAGTTTAGTTTATTTTCCTTGTTCTAGTTCCTTTAGGTGTGAATTAGGTTATTAATTTGTGATCATTCTTCATTTTTAAAGGAGGCGTTTACTGCTATAAATTTCCTTCTCAACATTGCCTTTGAAGCTTCCCATAGGTATTGGTATGTTGTGTTTTCTTTTGTTCCAAGATAGTTCCTAATTTCTCCTTGTGATTTCCTGTTTAAACTACCAGTTGTTTAATAATGTATTGTTTAATTTCCACATATTTGTACATTTTCCAGTTTTCTGTCCAGTATTGACTTCTAACTTTACTTTAGTCTGGTCCAAGAAGATATTTTGTATGATTTCAAAAATTTTAAATTTAATAATATTTGATTTATGGCCTATCATATGGTCTATCTTGAAAAATATTCCATGTGTTCTTGAGAAGAATGTGCATTCTGTTGTTGAGTGGAATTTTCTATCTGTATCCATTAGGTCTAATTGTTTAATAGTGTTGTTCAAATCCTCTATTTCCTTATCGATCTTCTCTTTAAGTGTCTATCAATTATGGAAGATGGTGTAATGAAATCTCCAACTATTATTGTAGAGCTATCTATTTCTCCCTTCGATTTTGTCAATTTTTGCCTTATATGTTTTGGGGCTCTGTTGTGAGGTGTATATATGTTTATATTCATTATATCTTCTTGCTGGATTGAACCTTTTATCAATACATCATATCCTTTGTCTCATGTAATCTTTTTTGACTTAGTCTTTTTGTCTGAAATAATATAGCTACTACAGCTCTCTTTTGATTACTGTTTGCATGGAATATCTTTTTCCACCCTTTTATTTCCAACCTCTTTGTGTCTTTGTACCTAAAGTGAGTTTCTTGTAGACAGCATATAGATGTATCATGCTTTTTTTTTAAAGATTTATTTTTCTTTTTATTTATTTATCCCCCCTCTTGCTGCTTGTGCTTGCTGTGTCCATTTGCTGTGCGTTTTTCTGTGTCTGCTTGTCTCCCTTTGTTGCGTCATCTTGCTGTGCCAACTCGCCACTCCGTGCAGGCCATCAGCTTGCTGCACTGTGCTGTGTGGGCCGTCAGCTTGCAGCGCTGCCGTTAGCTCACTGCACTGCGTGGGCTGTCAGCTCGCCATACTGTGCCACGCGGGCCAGCTTGCCTTCACCAGGAGGCCCTGGGAATCAAACCTGGGGCCTCCCATATGGTAAACAGGAGCCCATCCAATTGAGTCACATCCACTTCCCCTGTATCATGCTTTTTCATTCAATCTTCCAATTTCTGCCTTTCAACAAGGGAGTTTAATCCATTGACATTTAATGTAATAACTGAGAAGAAAGGATTTACTCCTGCTCTTTAGCCATTCATTTTCTATGTCTTGTTTTTTCTGTTCTTTAATTACTCCATTAGTTCCCCCTCCCTGCTTTTTTGGTATTTAGTAGCTTCTTTTGTAGTGTACCATTTTTTCCCCTTCTTCTTTCCTTTTCTCTGTATTTTTAAGTTATTCTTAGTGGTTACCTTTGTACTTACAATGAGCATCTTAAACTAATATCTAGCTCAAGTATACCAACCTAGTTTCAGTAGTATACAAACTCTCTACACTGTATATCTCCATCCCTCCTCCCTTGTAATGTTATTGTCTCAGAGTACATTTTTATACATTCTATGCCCATTAACATAGGTTTAAAATATTATTTTATACATTTATAAGTCATAAAGGGGGAAAAGCACTTAAAAAATACAATTATACATGAGGTTATTTTTCCTGTGTAGTTATCTTTACCAATGTTCTTTATTTATTATGACTTTGAGTTACTGTCTAGTTCCTTTTAATTTAGTTTGAATGATTCTCTTTAGCATTTCTTGTAAGGCAGGTCTTCTGGTAATGAACTTGTTCTGTCTTTATTTATCTGTAAATATATAGGTTTTCCATCATTTTGAAAGATAATTTTTCAATATATAAAATTATTGGTTGACTTTTTTTTTTTAATTTAAAGACTTTACGTATGTAATCCCTCCACCTTCTGACCTTAATGGTTTCTGATGAGAAATCTTCTGTTAATCTTATTGGGTACTCCTTTGTATGTGACTAGTCAGTTTACTCTTGCATCTTTCAAAATCCTCTCTTTGTGTTTGAATTTTGAAGATTTTGCTACAATGTGTCTAGGTTTAAATATCATTGCATGTATCCTGCTTGGAGTTAGTTATGTTTCCTGAATGTGTATAGTTGTGTTTCTCATCATATTTAGGAGTTTCCTGCTATTATTTCGTCACATACTTTTTCTGCCACATTCTCACTCTCTATTGTCCTTCTGGGACTCCGATGATGCAAATATTGGTATGCTTGATGGTGTCCCACAGGTCCCTCAGTCTCTGTTCATTGTTCATTATTTTGTCTTTCTGCTCCTTACAATGGATAATTTCAATTACCTTGTCTTCAAGTTCACTGATCCTTTCTCCTGCCTGTTCAAATCTGATGTTGAATCCATCTAACGAGTTTTGCATTCCAATCACTGTACTTTGCAGACCCCAAATTTCTGTTTTCTAAAAATTTTCTCTTTATTTTGTTCAGACAATGTTTTCCTAATTTCAAATTGTTCTTTGTATATGGATTACTTTACTCAATGAACATAATTAAGACAGTTGAGTTAAAGTCTTTGGCTACTTTTTCCAATGTATGATCTTCCTCAGGAATGGTTTCTGGCAAATTCTTTTTTCCCTGTGAATGGGCTGTACTTTCCTGTAACTTCATGTGTTTTGTAAGTTTTTGTTGAGAACTGAACATTCCTAGTATTATGTTGTTATTGTTGTTGAGGACTGGGGCCATCAATTTTTGACTTTTCCAAACTATTTTTCCTCACAAATGAGGAATGGGAAGACACAAAAAATAGGATGGAATATTATTCAGCAATAAAAAGAAATGAAGTACTGCTACTTGCTACAACATGGATGAACCTTGAAAATATTGTGCTAAATGAAAGAAGCCAATCACAAAAGACCACATATTTTATGATTCCATGTCTATGACATGTCTATAGATATAAAAATTAAATTAGCAGTTGTGCAGGACTGGGGAGATTAGGGGGAAATGAGTGACTGCTAATGAGTATGGGGTTTATTTTGAAGTAACTTTATAAAATTGCTTGTGGTGATAGTGAATATACTAAAAACCATTGAATTGTACACTTCAAATGTGTGAATTGTAAGGTATGTGAATTATATCTCAATGAAGCTGTTATACATAAAACAAAAATAACCTCCTTCTCCCTTTTCTCCCATCAGACACACATGCACCATCCACCTGGGTAATTCTGCTTGTTCAGTTCAGGAGTCATTGCCTCCTGGGAACCTTGCCTGAAACCCCAGTCTGAGTTAGGGATTTTTCAACAATCCCACTTCCTTCTGCTTTCCTGAACCACAGGAAACTTCACACACCATATTTGTACTTATATGTAGGCCTGCCTGGTGATAGAGGAATCACACATAGCACCTGCCTTGGAAGAGCTCAAATGTAAACAAAGCATCAAAGGACAAGAAATAGAGGATATTTTAGGAGCATGGAGGAAAAAGCAGTCAATTATAACTCTAAGGAGTGATATGGGATTAAGGTGTAAGAAGAAAGCCATCCTAGAGATATTTAAGAATCAACTGTATCTTGAAGGATGAATCATACTTGGCAACCCAGGATTGGGGCAAGACAAGGAATATCCGAATGTTAATTATGGAAGGGGCCCAGGACCAGGAGTCAGAATCCTTAACTCTGTCCCTGTCTTTCTATAGGACATTGGGCAAGTCACTCCCCATTGCTGAGCCTTAAATATCCTATAAGTTAATGAAAGATGTTGAATTAGATGGTGTAGCAGTTTGGCATTTTTTTATGAATTCCGAAAAGAAATATTGGATTATGTTTGTAAACTGGTCTTTTCTTTTGGGTGTATTAGAGTGTATTGGATTCAGAGGTTTTACTTTTACTTGATTAAATAATGATGAGGGCTTTGATTGGGATAAAAGACACGGCAAAGGACAGAGTTGGAGTTCTGATGCTGAGTTTTAATGCTGGAGCCCGGGGAAGCAAGCACACAGAGGAGCTTGGACGTGAAGAAGGAGAGAAGGCCCCAGGAAAAGAGACGAGACATTCACCTGATAGTCTATGGCTGGTCTTGTGGAGATAGCAGAGGACCTGAGCCCAGAGACAAGCAAGTCCCCAGAAGAGAGGAACCCAGGAAGACTTAACCCTTGGAGATGTCAGCAGCCATCTTACTTCAACACGTAGCAATAGACTTTGGTGAGGGAAATAACTCATGCTTTATGGCCTGGTAACTGTGGACTTCTACCCCAAATAAAAACCCTTTATAAAAGCCAACAGATCTCTGGTATTTTGCATCAGCACCCCTTTGGCTGACTAATACATATGGTCTCTCTCATGGCTTGCTCCTGTTTACAACTATAGCCTCATATTACCCTATATTATTTTATTGATTCATCAAATATTGATTGATTACCTATTATGTGTCACTGAGGATACAATGTGTATACAACAGAGACATTTGTATACAGCTGGGGAGAGTGCTATCAAGGTCAAGTGCATACTGCTGTGAGAGTAACAAGGAGACCTGCCTGGCTGAAGTTGAGGAATGCCATATCTGAGACTATGGCATCTGAGATGAGATCTGAAGGATGAGGAGGATGTGTCCCATCCCAGTCAGAGGAGGAAGAGCATATGCAAAGGCCCAGAGGTGGAGAGAAGTGAGGCTTAGTTGAGTAGCTAAAAGGAGCCCAGTACTCAGCAGTGGAGGTAGGGAATGTGGCTAGGTTTGGAGTGGTGGCAGGGACCAGATCACAGGGGCTTACAAGCCATGTAAAGGACTTTCATCTTTATCTTAAAGTAATGGAATGGATAAACAAAAGGTGGTGCATCTATTCAGTGGACTATTATTCAGTCATTAAAAGGAATGAAGTACTGATACATGCTACAACATGGGTGAAACTTGAAACATGAAACCTTGAAAACATTAAGTGAAAGACCACTAACTATATGATTCCATTTATATGAAATGTCCAGAATAGGCAAATCCATTGAGACAGAAAGTAGATTAGTGGCTGCCAGGGGATGGGGAGGTGAGGAGAGGAGAATTGAGAGTGACTTATAACAGGTACTGGGTTTTTTTTGTGGGTGATGAAAAGATATTCTAAAATGATGTAGCAGTTTGATATTATTTATGAATTCCAAAAAGATATATATATATATATATATATATTTTTTTTTTAAAGATATATTGATTATGTTTGTAAACTGGTCTTGCCTCTGGGTGTGATAACCTTTTGATTGTATTAGATTCAGCAGAGATGTATGATTAAATTATGTTAAGATTAGGGCTTTGATTCGACCACGTCATTAGAGTGTGACTCAGCATTGAGTCCAAGCCTCCTTGGTGGGCTGATAAAACAGACTCTCACACAGAAGTA
>JAQZBX010111585.1:0-10271 GCA_029593785.1 Cabassous unicinctus
ACATTAGGAGCTACCCTGTGCTTTTAGAATGGAGGTCAGACCTCTTAATCTGGCATTCAAGGGTTAGGTGATCTTGTACTCCTCTACCGCGCAAGTTGCATTTCCCACCACTCTTTCTTTCTTTTTTTTAAAAAAATATTTATTTATTTATTTCTCCCCATCCCCTCGTTGTTTGCTCTTGCTGTGTCTGTTCATCTTCCTTCTTTCTTTAGGAGGCACTGAGAATCAAATCCAGGATCTGATATGGGAGGGAGATGTTTAATCACTTGAGCCACCTCCATTCCCTGCTTTGTTAGGTCTTTCATTGTGTTTTTCTTCTTGTGTCTCTTGTTGTGTCATCTTGTTGTGTCAGCTTGCTGTGCCTGCCTGTAGCGCCAGCTCACTGTCTTCTTTAGGAGGTACGAGGAACCCAACCAGGGACCTTCCATGTGGTGGGCGGGAGCCCCTTGCTTGAGCCACATCCGCTTCCCCCACCACTCTTTCTTAATCACTTTCTGGTCCAGGGACCCATGCCCCTCACCATCCTTAAATACATCAGGCACTCTTATGCTTCCAGGAATGAGTCCATCCTCTTTGCTGGCTTTCCATGCCTCCACTTAGATTCTTCAAGCCCCAGCTCAAGCATTTATTTATCCAACAAATATATTTTAGTTTCTACTAGTTGCCAGGGACTATTCTATGACCTGAAGATACAGAGGTGAGCAAGCAGATAGGATTGCAACTCTCATGGAACCTATATTTTAGTGCAGAGGAGAAGCAATAATTAAATAAACAAGATAATGAAAAATTTCTGGAAAAATCTTACAAATTAAATTACTTTATGGCTTTTGTGGAATATCCGGGGCCAAGGGGAGATCCTGGAAAGAGAGACTGGGACCTCAAGGTTAACTCAATGTCCCAGAGAGGTCTTGCAGCCATGTTGTCTGCTGGTCATGAGGTGTGCCGGCCGTGTTGTCTGTCAGCCATGTTGTGTGTCGTCTTCTCATCCATTACCCTGTACTAACCTGCCTCAGAAGTCCTCAGGGTTCCCATTGTTTGCCTGCAGCTTGGAAACTTTCAAGGAAGTGAACTGGGCAGGAAATCACAGAACTCATCTCATTTGTTTGCCTTCTTTCAGTGATGACTGTCCTCATTGCCTGATGTCCAGTGGCTTTTAAACCATCATTTCAATATATTTTGCCCATTATTTGGTCATTTCAGGTGGAAGAGTAAATCCAGCACTTGTGATTCCACCTTGGCTGGAAGCAGAAGTTCCAACTTGAAATATTTATGTGAAAATAAGGTCTTTTTCAAATCGTCTTAATACTGTGGATGGCTTAGCATTGCTTCCTATAATATTCTACCTTTAAAAAGCTAATTGAAGGTATTTAAATAAACTATTAGATAGTGAAGCCCTCATGAAATGAAAGGTTCCAAATAAATATTGGTAATTTTAAGAAAGATGATTTATAGGTTTGTGACATGCATATGTTTTGATTTGAGAATAGGCCATGAAATCTGCATGATTTCTTTTTGAACCTAAAGCTGAACATTGTCATGCTCCCATTCTTTTTTGGCATCCATGGAATCTATATGCCTTTATTTATGATTATGGCAACAATAATAAATACCATATTAATTATGTATATTTGGCATCAATAAAGTGTTTAGTAAATAGAAGAAGTTTAATCAAATTGTTTAATTAATATACAGTTTTGAGAACTGTATATTGTTGAATCAATATATAGTTTTGGAGGAAATCTTATCTTAATTAAAATTCTTCCTGAGCATCTACTCTTACATATTATGTAAAGAGAGTTATATCAATATCAACTAAGTTGCTTTTCTTTAGAAATGTATAATTTTAGTGAAGTTTATCAATCTCTTGAAATTTTGTAATTAATGTAGCATACATACATATTAGAAATTTGTGCCCAATCATTTGTATATTTATGTATTCAATAAATATATTTTTACATAAAAATTACTTTCTGTATTAAAGAGTAACTTTGTGGAGTATTCTTTAAATAAGTGTGGTCATTGGCAGATGTTTTTTCTTAAATCCTTCTATTGGCTTTATTGAGATTTTAAATTAAATTTTGGGTTCTCTGATATCAGTAGCTCTTGTCTTTTACATGTTGATACTTCCAATGATTTAAAAAAATGTTCCTCATGCTTGTTCTTAACAAGATGTTTACAAACTTTTTAAAATATGGGAAAACCCATGTTTTTGAGAGGTTAGCTATACTTAACACTGTTACAAAGCATTTTAGGATTTTTAATTATCCACCTTGAAGTAGGAAACCAGAGAGGTAATGTGATGTAGCAGAAAGAGCACTAGGTCATGAATCTTTAGTCTCATTTCAATTCCTAACCCTTGTATTAGTCAGCTATGTGACCTTGAATAATTCACTTAGCTCATTGTGTTACTCTATAAAAGAGAGATTTTAAGTTGAATATCTCTAAATTTGTATCCGGCATTAAAATTTTATGATTAACTGCAGCAAGTAGGAATAGGTAGCGCTATATCTTAATTAAAGGAAACCTCATTCATGAAATGTTGCCTATCTTCATGAAATAAATTAAGGTTTATAATATTTTTGACCTACTATTCTTATAGTGTTATTGTATTAAAGATCTCAACATTGCTAACTCCAACAAACCATCTTATTTGATTCATTGATAGCATTTGATCCATTGATCATTTCTTTCTCCCTGTTGAAGCCCTTTGTCATATAATTTCCTGGTTCCCCTGCTACCTCTCAGTCTTCTTTGCAAGTTCCTTTTCTTTTTCCTGACTTCTAAACAGTGGCCCAAGGCCTAGTTTCCTTTTCTGTTTATATTCACTCTAATTATCTTGAATTAGTTATCTATTGCTGTATAACAAATGAACCCAAAACTTGGAGCTTAAATCACACATTTATTATCTCACAGTTTCTATGGTCAGAAATCTAGGTATAGCTTAATCAAGGTGTCAGTGGAAAGTAGGGTCTTATCTGAAGGTGTGACAGGAGATGGATCTGCTTCTGAGCTCACCTGGTTGTGAGCAGGATTCAATTCCTTGTGGACTGTTGGCTGGAGGCTACTCTCAGTTCCTTGCCATGTGGGCCTCCCCAACCTCGAAGCTTGCTTTATCATCCTTTATTTAAAATATAGTTCTACCTATTCCTGTTTGCTGCAGTTAATCATAAAAATTAATGATGTCTAATTGGCATCTCAAATTTAACATGTCCGAAATGAATTCCTGATTTGCAGTCTACTTCCCCACCCCAAATATGTTCCATTGGCAGTTTTTACCATCTTAGTAATGCTGACTACATTTTTATAGTTTCAACATTCAAAAAAGCCTGCAGTGATCTATGACTTCTGTCTCTCAAGTTCCACATCAATCTGTCTCTAAATCCTATAGGTTCTACCTTCAAAAGACTTTATATTCAGAACTCAGCCATTTCTTGCTACCTCCCCTCGTACCACGCAGGCCACTATCATCTCTTGACTGCATTAGTGTAAGAAATCTCCAAGTTATTTCTCTGTTTCTGCCATTGTTACTCTTCATTTTGGTTTTTCAACATGGCAGCCAGATTGATCCTGTTGGTATGTAACTCAAATCATGTCCTTCTTTTGCTCAGAATCCTTTGATAGCTCTTCATTTCACTCAGAGTAAGAGCTAATGTCTTAATTATTGTCTAAAATGTTTCCTCTCATCTCATCTCTTCCTACTCATCCCCTCACTCTGCCTGCTCCAACTATCTTGGCCTCCTTGCTGTTCCTTGAATACACTAAGCATGCTCCCATGTAGGTGTACGTGTACTTGCTGAACCTGTCTATAGAATGTCATTTCCGTAGATATTTGCAGATTACTCCCTCGTTGAGTCTTTGCACAACAGCACCCTGTTACAGAGACTTTCCTTGACCACCCATATAAAATATTAACCCTGCCCTTCCTCATTTGAGCCCCAGCATCTCCTTTCTGCTATCCTGCTTTTCATTCTCTTTAGCCCTTATCACTTTTGGATACAAGTAGGTTTACTTATTTACTTATTGCCAGTCCCCCTTCCCCGATTAGCATGTGAACTTTATGAGTAAAGAGACTTTATCTCTATCCCTAGGACCTGAATAAGTGAGAGAACAAAATGCTTTTCATTTTGTGTTTTCAGTTTGAGTAAATGGATGAGAAATAATGTTAAACTAGGCAGCATGACATGCCCATTAAAATGTTTTCCTTTGCATGGCATCTTAAGCGAGAGAAAGCAGTTGACCCTTTTCTTCACACATCACACTCCCATAAGCACACATACAAAAGAGAAATAATTCCAAGCTCTTGATGGAGCAGCATTTGGGGAGATGAGCTAATGGGGGGTGGGGGTGGGGCTTGTTCTGCTCTGATGGCAAGAAACAAATGGGTTCCTTCATTGGAAGTGGGGACTGAGCCTCAGTCAGAATTCAAGAGTTGGTAGTCCCGTGTTTTCTGTTTAGACAATGCCCTAAAAACCCTTTTATTTTGCCTGGAGAAGACTCTTGGCTGAAATTGAACTCAATCAATCAAATTATAATCAGAGAGGGACCAATGACACCATATCTGCTATCCCATACATCTGTCCCAGAGGAAGACTATGTATGACTTGAGAGTATCCTGCCCTCCAAACAGGGGTAGGAGAATAGAGGAATTGAATGATTTGTTCCATTTGACAACAGCTAGCCTTTGTTTCCTTTAACAAGAGTTGGAGTTAAGAATGCTCTGTTTGGTCAATACAAGGAGCTGGATGAGAGAGGGTTAAAGCAGTTTGTGTTTAATGGCTGCCTTATCTAAAGGTCATTATACAATACAATGTGTGTGGCACTTGTATGTTGGTGTAGGGTATCATTGCTTTAGGCAATAAACCTGTCCCCTAGAAGTTGTGTGTAAAAATCAGATTCCAAATGCAGTAAGAAATAAATAGAAGAAAGACCTAACATTTTAATAATTTTTCACATCCTGGAAATTTTCCAAAGGTTTTTACATACACGACATCATTTATGTGTTCAACATGTATTTATTGAACACCAACTACAGTATATATTCAGTATAGACTGGACCCTCTGCTAGGCACCAAGAATAAAAATGATAGAAAAGACAAGGATGGGGCTTACAATCTAGGGAAGAAGAGAGCAATAAACTATTGCCAGAAGAAAGGAGCAGAAAAGAGTCCAGCAGAAAGGAGTCCAATGACGTAGGAGCGCAGTGATTGAGTGGAGACGGGCATGTGAGAAGCTGGAGAGAGAGGCTGGGGCAGAACCTTGAAGGCCACAGTTTGTATTTCATAAAAGGAAGTCATTGAAATGTTCTAAGTAAGCGAGTGACATAATCCAATTTGCAGCTCTTGCTCCTCTTTCCATAAAAATATCCTTTAAAACATCTCCCATACAATATGTTTATTTTTATGTTTGGTTTTAGAATTCTTTTCTTTTTGTGTTTATTTAGCTAGACTATGGCTACCATGGCAAAAGGCCATTGCAAGATTTAAGGAAAATATATATTCATCAATTCACCCTTTCTGCTATCAGCATAAGAGCAAAAAGAACCCTCAAGTAAGAGATAAGTCTGGGTTTGAATCCTAACTCTACTATTCATTATTTGTGAAAATTTGAATAAACGATGTACCTTCCTTATCTCTTTATTTCCTCAACTGTAAAATGAAAGAGTTGTATCAGAACTACAGAGTACCTACAAAATGTCTTTCAGCTTGAAAGTTTTGCATTCTTTCCCCAGGAAGCATTGAGGTATTCCTAAAAGTTCTTAACAAATATATAGCTTTCCGCCAAAGATGACAACCTATTTTTACCCTATGGTCTACAATGTTGGGTCAATCTGTATTCTCATGAAGTTATCTACTGACACATATATCTTTATACACTTGGATTTTCCCCATAGCGTCATACTTTCAAAATATCCCTATGCTCATTATGTGATTAAATGCAAAATAGATTGAGAAGATATAAAAGGAGTATTCCATTTCGTTACATGATCAAGCTTCACGTTATCAGTAGAATTGGGCTCTTAGCCAAGTCATAATTAATTGGTGAGTTGGCTAATTAGGTGGAATACAACAACTTATATTCTTAAATGGTGTCATGTCAGGTTTAATGGCTGTGAGACTGGGGTCACCTCTCGGCTCAATCTTTGAATCCTTGCTATTCGCAGTCATCACAACTGTTCTGACTTGAGCCTAATCCCCTGCCACATCGGCTTTGCATTGGCTTGGCCATGAGGAAGAGCAGTGATCACTTTCTCCTCGGGGAGATATTCTTTAGATAGTTTAGGCTTTGACCTGCTGCCTGCTTTGCTTACTTTCTCTCACCAACTGTTCTCCCCAAATAGATGATGTGGGCCAATTCAGCTTGCTCATAAATTCATTTTCTGTTTTTATATTTTGCAAAGGGTTCTTCTGTGTGGTTAAAGCTGACAATTGGCACTTGGGCACAGCAGGGGATACATTTGTTGCTTTGAATTTGGGTTTTCATTTTATCAAGGAACATACTCCCCCCTCTCTCCTCTGCAGCAGCTTGGAGGATGTTCCCTAGAGTCTGTATTTATTGCAAAAAAACAAAACCATGGGCCAGATTTTAATTCTATTACCTTTCCTATGCAGTGGGTGTCCAAAAGAGAAACCGTGATTAAACTTATATATAAAAGCTAGAAATCTGGGGACAAATGTTTTCCAAGACACAACTACATCTACTCTAGATGTCTTTCCTCTAGGGCGTTAGCTATTAATTTAGATCAGAAGTCCACTTTTAATTTTCCATTTGCCCATGTGGTTTGTTTATATAAACAGTTTGTTTATGGACGCTATATGTCTTGTTTTTAAATAAGATTGTTATATTATTACTGCTCATGGCAATCTCCAGCCTAATTTAATACTTCACATGGTACAGTTTTTCTAATTGAATTGTGTGAGCGGTAGACAGTGATGAGGGACTCAAAGCTACCTGTTATTCCAGAGCTCTCTACTCATGCTCTCTGAGCAGGAAACTGAAGTTTACATAGGGATTGCTTGGTAAACAAGAATTTAAGGAAACACACACTGAGGCCAATGGGGACTGTTAAAAGCTTGGATAATGTAATAATGTCACCCATAGCTCTGGGTGTACAAACTGCAGATTTATGCAAGTAATTAATAGTGTCTTGCCAAGAGAGTCGGTAGGCTTTTCAAAAGGAATCTTTCTTTGTGTCTTTTGATATTTAAAGAGCTGTAATTACAATGGCAGAGCTTTGAATTCTTTTTTTCTCCCCGTCCTCTTATACACATTAATTTATGGACCAATCCAGTATTACAGACAAGCTAATGAAAGAACCACACACTCCCTTTATAATTTTTTTTTACAGTTTCACTTGTGTGGATGAATGTAAAGTAGTTAATGCTATAAATAAGTATAATGATGTATCTCTTCTCTCAATTGCCAGTTTTTGATGCTGTAGTCTCACACAATAGAAGAAAAGAATTGAATTTAAATCTCTCCCCATCTCGTTTTCTTCCTCTCTCTTGTGCACCAGTTAAGAAATTCAAATGTTTCTGCCATTATGAGATGTTTAAAAAAAAAAATTACTCAAACTAGATTTTTTTTTTCTCTCCTCTTTATTTTTAGAGTTATAGAAGACTAAAAAATATTACATAACTTCTCCAATCAGCATAGGCCTTGCCAGTTTTAAGGTTTAGCAGCCTAGCCCCTCAGTAGAATTCTCTTTAATTCTGGTCAGGGTTGGAAAGAAGCCTCCATGATTAGAGCTTGTAAATTCCTTGTCATCAGTTGACCATACCATGTGGGGTACACTAACAGTGAACCTCCAAACATTCATGAAATAGTTCAGCTTCTCATAAGAGTATCTTGACCAGAACACACGAATATATTCCCTGAGATTTCGGAATGGCCCTTTTAAGAGTTTGAATTTTTTTTTTTTTCTTTTCTTGAAAACAAGCCCTTTTTGTATAACATAACTAAAGGCATAAAGCTTATTAAGACATTTTATCTAAACGGGGTCAGGGATCATGACATTCCAATAATTGAGGACCAAATATAGTCCATGATCATATTCTATTTATACAAGCACCAATGCCAGGACAATTCAAGTCCTTCCTCCATGCAGTGATTCAGGTGACTTTAAAAAAATGAGAGAGAAAAGTGTCTTTTCCAAATAGAAAATGCATTGGACGGCACTCAGTTCTTGGCACTCAGTGGCACATTCTAACATCATGAATGCTAATTTTCTTCATATATATTATTTTATGCATTTCCTTCATGAACTTAGACCTCAAAAGGGCTGATGCATTTTCTAATCCAAATTTTGTTTATTTCGTAGATGATAAAACTAAGTGTTAGAAAAAGTGAGTGGTGTGTTAGGGTCCAACAGATAGTTGATGGCAGAGCCAGGATTTAGGTCTCCATTGCTCACTTCCTTCTGGAGTCAAATCATTCATTTTAATAACATCTGCCCGTTCAGTGGGGTCAGAGTTAGAACAGTCATTTTGCTGATTTCTCAGTTTGTTGGCCTCTTTAAACTATAATTTCCTTGAGGGCAGAGGCCTTGGTGCTTAATTTGCTCCTTATTGTACCTAGGAGAACTTTATCAAAAATAATGAGAGCGTATAATGTGTACCATACTCTAGCAGGATCACAGCATAATTTTAAAAACTAACTTTGGGTACAATAATCTTTGGGGAATGACCTGGTTCAAGTTGACAATTCCAGAAAGGAGTCATTAAATTTAAGCCACTTTAATGACAATGAGAAGACTTCTTGAGGAAAACCATAGATGCAATTTAATAAATAGCTAAGCCAAGCATAATTTTGTAGTCAGTATATAGAGATCAGGCTGAGGATATTAGCTTTGTGTTGGTCCTACTGAGACTCTTTGGCTGTCTTTCTGGCTGTTGTTTGCTCTCTGTCGTGCTATTTCAAATTTGTCCTATTTGGCTTTGGTAAGCAACTTCCTTATATCAAAACATTTATACTAATTGCAAAGACTTTCCAGATACTTTGTCTACATCTGTGTAAAGTTCAAACTCTAAGTACTACGTCATTGTTAACTATATTTCCATAATAACGGTGACTGTTATTCCAACCTGCCATTTCATAGAGTGACACTGGGAAGAAGAAGTTAAACAGATGGCTTGTGATCTATTTCTCTCCCTTTATGGGAATATAAGGGTGCACCCTCAGGAAAGAGAGGAGACAGGTGACTCAGAATAATATACTTGTAAACATGCTAATTACCAACCTAACTAATGGTATTTTCTAGGAGAGTCCTTATTTGCAAAATGTATTAGCAGGATGTCCTTGGTTTAGGATACTTATGGCAAACAAACCTAGAATCTACGGATTTATGAGATGTAGCTTAGTAGAAGATGTCACTGACATAACTTTCTGGGTATGATGGAAAACTGTACTTTTCCCCTAGAGAACTCATCTATTGAATTGAGCCAGAGGCAACTGATTAAAAAATGAAGGACCTGAAAAGCTGCACTTGAGATTTCAGACTGCTCCCTGCTGTACCTATGCTTTTTAATGTCTCATATTCTTAAAATTATTTGTAAAGCTGGACACTAGGTAAGATCCTTGATTTGTGTGAGTGACTGGACAACCTGATCCTTTGGGATAGCTCATGAATGATACAGAAAAATAAGTACATTTGTTCTCCTTAATGTCCTTGTCCTTTTTTGGTGACATCCCCTGCAATTGTCTGCTCTCTGAGAATCATTACTTTCTCTGTTTTGTGGTGGAAAAGGTTGTTTTCAGTAAATCCTTTCTTTTTATAGAGGTAGAAGAGACCCACTTCTGGATTAAACATTAACTGAAAAATTTTTTCGACTGTGAACAAAATATCAACTCATTGTGATTCTCACTTTTGAGCTCTCCAAAAATCCTCCTATTACAGCCACCAAAAATTTAACCGTTTTACAATTTTATGATCACTGTGGGGGGAGGGCTATGGATAGATGGCAAATAGTGGTAAAGGTGTTGAGTTCTTTTTGGCAAAATTGACATTGTCCATTCTTTATATTGTTCCTGAAAGAGAAGTGCTTTTTCTAGTCATGAACTGAGTATTAGATGGAAAGTCATATGTGTCCCATGCTGCTTCTAATTACCTTTATGAATTTGAATGTATAATTTATTTTCTGGTCTACAAAAATGGAGTTAAATATTTTCCTCTTGTGGTGAAACTTCACAATCTATTTGTGGGTTGTGATAAGGCCATGAAGCAGGAGCATGTCTTGAGGTTTGAGGATCAACCAGAAGGCTAGTATAGCTAAGAG
>JAQZBX010111586.1:0-10274 GCA_029593785.1 Cabassous unicinctus
AAAAAAAAAAAAAAAAAAGGAGAAAAAGTCAAAATCTGTCAAACGGACTTGCTTTGTGTGTCAGCAGACCAGGACAGTGTAGGAGGGTGAGGGACAGAAGAACCCGAAACAACAAACATGAGTTACCAGACCCCTGCAGCAGCCAGGAAGGGCTCCCTTCCCCCACCACCAAGATATTAAGCTGGGGTAAAACCCCTGGTTAACTGCAGCCAACTGAGAGGGGAACAGACATTTATCTCCCTGTCAGCTGTTACAAGGAAAAATGGAAAGGTAGTGATTGGGGGGCTTCTGTTCAGTGAATTTTGCCAGCAGACCTTGCTTTGAATCTCAAAACAAGATTCAAAACACCAGAAATGTTGGACAAACCAAAACACCAGAAAGCAGAGAATGAAAGAAACACCTCCATGGAAAAGTGTACTGATGAGCACCATCTGCTGGCTGGTCTGGAAATTGCATGGAAAAAAAACTGCTTTTAGGCCTTCCTTAAACCAAATTCCTGGGGGAAAATTTACAGCTCATTAGTAAATTCCTGACCTGACTTTTATAACTTAAGCTGGGCAATTTGAAAGATTTAGAGTTAGAATAATTTGAACCAAATATCAAAGAAGAGCAGTAAAAAAAAAATACCCAAAAGAGAAAAATTGGCCATCAGAGTAAATTCACCAACATATTAAGATGCCTAGACATCAGCAGAAAATTTTGAGCCATACTAGGAAACAGGAAGAGATGGTCCAGTCAAAGAACAAACCAAATATACTGAGGAGATGCAGGATTTAAGAAAACTAATCAATGGTAATCACCTAACTCTCCTAAATCAATTCAAATACTTGAAAGAAAATATGACTAAAGATATAAAGAATATGAAGAAGATACTGGGTAAGCATAAAGAACAATTTTAAAGTCTACAAAGACAAGTAACAAAGCTTATGGGAATGCAAGCAATGATGGATGAGATTAAAAATACATCACAGGCATATTTGAAGAGCAAATTTGAATTGCCTTAAGACAGAATATCTGAACATAAAAGAGAGGAGAACAGATAGAGAAGAGAATGGAAAAAATGTCATACAGGGATTTCATCCAGTTCCTAACATGGTGCCGGAAACATCTTTCCTCACCCTCAATAGAATAGCCAGAGGGTTTTACACTCTAAAAGCAGGACCTACACCCCATAACCAACAGGAAGCAGCTAAAGATAAATGATCATTGCCCTTCAGCTCATCCTTAAGAACAAGGGTGTAAGGATTGTGGGAACATGGCCATTGGGTTAGGCAGATAAGACTCAGCTCTCAATAAAACAATGGAGAAAGAGACAAAGGTTGCCTTGGGGACCTGTTTTGGGGTACAGCAGACAAGGACACTGCTTCACAATGCCCAGGAGAGTGAGGGACAGAGAGGTGAAGAAGCCAAACAACAGACTGTGAGTTATTAAACCTCCCTGCTGCTGGGAAGGTCTCCAATTGCCCACCCCCAAAATATTAAGTGAGGGTAAAACTCTTGGCAATTTCCATCTAATGGAGAGGAGAGCAGATGCTTCCAACCTGCCAGCTGCTTTGGATATATATAGAATGGGAAGGTGCTTCGAGTCATCTAGGAAGGTTCTGAAAGAAGCCAAAGGAAAACTGCAATTTGCTTGCCCCTGTGGCTGGAAGTGACACATACTCTGCCCTCAGGGCAAATAGCCTAGGTGGAACCACTGGTTCCCTGCTCTGAACGGAGTGTGAAGGGGCATTCCCTGGGAGGAAGAGGGGTCTGGGAGGGTAAGAGTGGTTTCTTTGTGGTTAATTTGGCCAATTGAGCTACCTTTGACTATCAGAAGGGACCCTGATTCAGTAGGGAAAGGGAAGGAGGATCTCATCAGGCAAGCTGTCATGCCCAGCTGCCCAGGTAAAGAGAGGAATGTGATTAGCAAGGAGGCAGGAACAGGTACCTAATCAGCAGGACTCTGGCAAACTGCAAGAAATCTATCCTGACTGCAGGAAAGGGGGTGGAAAGCCTTCTGAAAGGCTAACTAACCTAAGGAGAAAGGTTAGCTCAGTGGAATAACTCATGTCTTACATATATGAGGTAGCTATTTCAATTCCTGGCTTATCTTAGACAAGTGATCCACCAGGTTATCAGGCATCTAGCTGAAACTTTATGACAGGAAACATATAGACATTCTCTTTGTATTAGCTTTTCTTGGATTTCTTATTTTAAAAAAAAGTTTCCTTTTTATTTTTTCCCTTATTTTACTCACAAAAACTGTTCAAAACTTGCAGAAGGCAGGCTGCAGGGTGACTGATGAACACCAGCAACCTAAGAAGATCCTTAAGGATCTAAGAGGGAAGGCTGTGTTTTCCCATACTTATTTTTGTTTTTTGTTCTTTTTTTTCTTTCTTTCCCCTTTCTTTAAATGAGTTGCTGCTATATTGTTTCTTGTTTGTTGTGTTTCCCCTTCATTTGTTTCCCTGTTTGTTTTCTTTGTTGTTTACTTTTTTTTTCTGACTATACTATTTCTTTTTCACTCCTTCATCTTTCTATCTTCTGTTTTCTGTTGTTGGTCTTTCATTCCACCACTTTTTGTTTGGTCTTCATTTTTCTTCTTTGTACTTCCATCTCTCTCTCTTTTTCCCTCTGTATGTTTTTTTTTCTTTCTCTCTTTTATTTATTCTTTTCCTCTCTTCCCATCATTACAGCATTTTAATTCATTGTATATATTTTTCTCCATTCTGTTTCTTGTTTCATTGTTTCTATCCCACTTTTTAAATCTTATTCCTCTGTACCTCTTACTGATGACAATTATTCATTTTCCTAGGTCTTGTATGATTCCTTTCCTACCTTTTACTATTATTATTTTTTTTATTATTTTTCACTTCCTATCTCTTTCCTTTTCTCTGGTGCCATTTTTTTTTCAAGGAAACATAGACAACATCAAGGAAATAGAATGAGAGGAATGAAGAGTCTATGTGAAATCTTAACTCACAAAAAGCAACAACAAAATAAAACCCTAGAGTAGCAAGAGAAGTGAATCAACTGAATAAACCCATCAAGATAAACAGATGTCTAGACACCAACAAAAAAATACAAGCCATACTAAGAAACATGAAGACATGGCCCAGTACAATGGACAAACAAAAAACCAGGAGGAGATACTAAACATGAAACAACTAATCAATGATTTTCAAACAAATATCTGAATCAACTCAATGAAGTGAAGGAAGAAATTAAGGATATTAAGAAGACACTGGGAGAACATACTGAAGAAATTGTAAACATACATAAAAAGAAAACAGATATGATGGTGATGAAAGGCACAATCCAAGCAATCAAAATTACACTGGAAGCACATAACAGCAGATTTGAACAAACAGAGCAAAGAATCAGCAATGTGGAAGACAGTGTATCTGAAATCAAAAAAGTAGTAAAATAGATAAAAATATAGAAAAAAAATAAGCAGGGACTTAGAGAATTGAACGACAACATTAAGTATACAAACGTATGCATTATAGGCTTCCCAGAGGGAGAAAAGAAGGGAAAGGGGACATAAGGTGTGTTGGAGAAAATAATGCCTGAAAATTTCTCAACCTTATCGAGGGAGATAGACACACATGTCCAGGAAGTGCAACACAGCCTAATCAGTATAGAGCATAACAGGCCTACTCCAAGATATTTACTGGACAAATCGTCCAATGTTTAAGAAAAAGAGAGAATCCTCAAAGCCACAAGTGTAAAAGATGCATCACATACAAGGTAATTCTTAATAAGTTTAAGTGCTGCTTTCTCATCTGAAACCATGGAGGCAAAAAGCAGGGGTATGATATAGTTATTCTAAAAGAATAATACTTCTAGCCAAGGATTCTCTATCCAGCAAAGCTGGCATTCAAAAACGAGGAAGAGTTCAAAATATTCACAGATAAACAGAATTTAAAAGAGTATGTTAATAAGAAATCTGCCTTTCAAGAAATACTAAATGGAGTTCTGCAAGTTGAGAGGGAAAATCAAGAAAGAAAGAGTTGGAAGAGAGTGTAATAACAATTAAAAATAAAAAAAGAGAAATAAAAACAACATGTGGCATAAATAAACATAAAGGAAATATGCCTAATTCCTTGATAGTTAAAACATTGAATGTTACTGGATAAAACTCGCCAGACAAGAGACACAGATTGGCATAGTAATAAGGAAATATGACTCATCTGTATGCTGCCCACAAGAAACCCACCTTAGACTCAGGGATGAAAGGAGGCTGAAACAGAATGGTTGGAAAATGATTTTACAAGCAAACAATAACCAAAAAAGGTTGGGAGTAGCTATACTAATATTGGACAAAATATACATTAAATGCAAAACTATTTTAAGATACAAAGAAGGACACTACATATTAATAAAATGGATAATCTATCAAGAAGAAAGAACAATCATAAACATCTATGCACCTAACCAGGGTGCCTCAAAATACCTGAAGCAAACACTGGAAAAACTAAGTGGAGAAATAGATACTTCTACAACAATACTGGGGAACTTTAATAGACCATTATCACCATTAGACAGAACTTCTCGATAGGGAATCAATAAAGAAACAAAGATGATGAACAATACATTAGAGGTTCTGGACCTAAGTGATATATACAAAACATTATACACAAATACAGCGGGATATACATTCTTCTTAAGTGCATATGGATCATTCTCCAGGATAGACCACATTTTAGGCAATAGAACAACTCCCAATGAATTCAGAAATATTGAAATTATACAAAGTAATTCCCCTGACCACAATGCAATGAAGCTGGAAATTAGTAAGGGGCAGGGAAACAGATTAGGCACAAAGATATGGAAGATAAACAACACACTCTTAGACAAACAGTGGGTCAAGGAGGAAATCACAAAAGAAATCAATAACTACCTTGATATGAAAGAAAATGCAACACAATGTAGCAAAACCTATGGGATGCAGCAAAAGCTGACAGAGAGGGAAATTCATAGCCATAAATGCATATATCAAAAAAAGAAGAAATAGCTAAAATTGAAGAATTGGAAAAGCTAACTATGAAATTTATTTTGAAGGGCAAGAGTCCCCAAATAGTCAAAGGTATATTGAAAAAGAAAAATGAAATAGGATGAATTACACTACCTGACATTAAAACATACTACAAAGCTACAGTGGTCAAAACTGCATGGTATTGTTACAAGTATAGATATACTGACCAATGGAACCAAACTGAGAGCTCTGATATAGATCCTTGCATATACAGTCAACTGATATTTGACAAGGCCACCAATCCCATTCAACTGTGAGAGAATGGCCTCTTCAACAAACGGTGCTTGGAAAAGTGGATATACATATCCAAAAGAATGAGAGAGGAACACTGTTGCATACCCTATGAAAAAATTAACACCAAGATTGATCAAAGATCTATATATAAGAGCCAAGACCATAACGATTTTGGAAGAAGATGTAGGGAAGCATCTACAGGAACTTGTATTAGGAAATAGTTTCATGAACTATACACCCAAAAGATGAGCAATGAAAAAAAAATCTGACCTCCTTAAAATGAAAAAACTTTTGCATCTCAAAGTACTTTGTCAGAAAAGTGAAAAGGCAGTCTATTCAATGGGATAAAATATTCAGTAAACATATATCTATAGGGGCCTAATATCCAGCATATATAAAGAAATCCTACACCTCAAAAATAAAAAGACAAACAACCCATTTAAAAAATGGGCAAGTGATTTGAATAGACACTTCACCAAAGAAGAAATACAAATGGCTAAAAAGCACATGAAAAAATACTCAACATCACTAGCTATTAGGAAAATGCAAATCAAAACTACAATGAGATATCAACTAATACCCATTAGACTGGTGGCTATTAAAAAAAACAGGGGATTACAAGTGTTTAAGAGGATGTGTGGTGGGAATGCAGAATGGTGCAGCCATTTTGGAGCACATTTTGGGGGTACCTCAAGCTATAGAACTGCCAAATTATCCAGCAATTCCACTGTTGGGTATATACCCAGAAGAATTGAAAACAAGGACACAAACAGATATATGCACACCAAAGTTCAAAGAGGCATTTTTCACTATTGTCAAAAGTTGGAAACAACTCTAATGCCCATCAACAGATGAATGGATAAACAAATTGTGGTATATACATACTTCGGAATATTACTCAGCTGTAAGAAAAAATGCATTATTAACACATAGGGTAACATGGATGAATTTTAAAGACATTTTGTTGAGCAAAGCAAGCCAAGCACTGAAGGACAAATATGACATGACCTCACTGATATGAGTTAAGCAAATTGAGCAAACTCACAGAGCTGGAGTCTGGAAGATAGGACTATAGGAGATAGAAAAGAAGAAGAAGGTTGTAAGCCAATGCCTAATGGGCAAAATTTATGATAAGGTGGAAGTGTGCAGTTGCTCAGTGAAGGGGCATGACAGTGGTGCAGTGATATTATTGTGTTGGGAGTTGCTGGTTTTTCAGGGGGTAGGGTGGGGAGGGTGGGTTGGAGAGTACATGGAACTGGGGGTAGGGTTGGGGATTTGTAGGTATGTGGTGGAAACTACAATGTTGGGAATATTCTTTTGGCAATATGGCAGATGAGGGTTCCTGGATTAGAGTGTTGGATGTGGGGGCCATTATGGACAGGGTGCACCTGGGCAGGTTTCTAGGGAGTTTGTGAGTGTTCTTCTTGTCATAGTATGTTGTATCAGTAGGTGAAGACCCCCATAATGAGCGGGAAGGTGTTGAACTCCCATCCTGGGGAGTCCTGCTATGCTCTCAAATAGAGGGGTGGGAGTTTCTCAAGACCAAAAGCAGTACCTAATAGAGGAGGAAAGACCAGTATGTCAAGCCCCCAATGTTGTTGCAAGTAACTACAAATCTTGTTCTTCAAGCAGTGAAGTATGGTTGTTAACATGGGCCCTGATGGGAGGGAAAGGGAGGAATAAAATAGAAGGAACATGGGGCATTTTGGGGGTGATTGAAGTGTTCTATATGACTTCACAATGATGAATACAAACCATGTTAAATTTCACCAAAATTTATAAGAATGTATGGTCCAACATGTAAACCATAATGTAAACAATTGACAATGGTTTGTAGCTATGCTTCAATATTTGTACATCAATTGTGACAAATGTACCATTCACACATAAAATGTTATTAATTGGGGAAAGGGGGAAAGGAGGAAGATGTTGGGTATATGGGAATCCCCTATAATCTGTATGTGACTTTTCTGCAACTTAAAACTTCTTTTAAGACAATTTGAAAAAAGTAAGACCCTTGAGAAGTAAACAGAAGAAAATATCACAATACATACAAGACAACAGATATTATAAAGATGAAAGAGAGTGTACTCTAATGGAACAGCAAGAATCCTCTGAACACAGGGGCAATGTCTAGTGAAGGGGGATGATTCATTGATAGGCCATTATTATTAATGGTTATACCTATGAACCTTTACTCTTGAAATTGAAACATAGCTTAGTATTATAGTGCCTAAGAGTTACCTCCTGAGAGCCTCCTTATTGCTTAAATGTGGCCTTTCTCTAAGCCGAACTCAGCATATAAATGCATTACCTTCCCCCAAGCATGGGACATGACTCCTGCTGATGAGACTCCCTGGCACCAAGGGATTATTACCAAGCACCAACTAGCAATGGAACTGGAGAAAGACCTTCACCAAAAGGGTAAAAAGTAAAGACAAATGAATTTATATGGCTAAGAGACTTCAAAGTGGGTCCGCAGGTCATTAGAGAGGTTACACTTACACATATCTCAGCAGGAATTCATTGACTCCCAAAGTAAATACTACCTCAATCAGCAGGACTGCTAAGGGCTCTGGAGTCAGGGCAGATATCTCAGGAATTTGGGGCCTTGCCAATTGGCCCTATTTTTGAATTTATGCTCCCCAGTGTGACAGAGTTAGTCTCAGTTGTGATTTCCATATATTACACATGGTTCTGCTAACATTTATATTTGAATATATAATTAATACTAGAGTTAATAAGTGTGCATCCAAGACACATAAATCTTTGGGCTGTCCATGTACCAGCTGGGCCTTGAATCTCAGAGTTGCAACACCTACTCTCCAGTTTATTGAACTCACCCAGGACATCTAACAAGGAGATGATGATGAACAATGACCATCCCAAGGACCCGAGAGTCTACAACTGCAAGTAAGAGAGTCCCATCCATCTGCCCTATGAGATAGAATCCCTCTCTCAATTAGAGGTGGAGTGGGCATCACCATCCCAGAATCCTCAGGATTGGGGAATGAACTATGGATCAAAGTAGACTTATTGGTATTCTATTATAGATATACTGTGATTCTAGCAATGGAAGAACTTATATCATTGATGTGGAGTCAGTGGCCAATAGAGGCTCTGAGGGCAGGGAAAGGGAAAAACAGGTGTAATATGGGGGCATTTTCAAGACTTGGGAATAGTCCTGAATGATATTGCAAGGACTGATACAGGCCATTTTATATCTTGCCACAATCTAAAAAATTGTGGGAGAGAGTGTAAACTGAAATGTAAACTATAATCCATGCTTAGTAGCAATGCTCCAAAGTGTCTTCATCAATTTTAATGAATGTACCACAGTAATGATGTTAATGTGGGGAAATGTAGGAGGTGTAGGGAGTGGGGCATATGGGAATCCCCTTTATTTTTTATGTAATTTATGTAATCTTAAGTATCATTTTTTAAGATAATAAAAATTATATTAAAAAATAATATAAAATACAAAAATAAAAGAACAAGGGTATAAACTCTCTGAGAGGAAAGCTGATACAGGTTAGTATAGGGAAAGAGGAAGATGGCTGGGACTTGGCATAGAACATGGGCAAAGACCCTGTCCAGAAACCTGCTGAAGGGATGGCTTCTACTAAGGAAAAAGCTGGAAACACCCTGCCAAGACCCTGGTCAAGAGGTCCCTTTGGGAACAACTTGCCTTCTGAGAGCTCACAGGAGGAGCACCCAATCAGAAAAGCAAACAGCTGGGGCCCATCCCCAATATTAGGAGGAGGAAAGGCCTTAAAAATGCCTAACCTTGGGCCTCACATGTGTGTCTCTTACCCTGTATCATGCCCACAATCAATTTCTCAGATTGAGTACTTATCTTTTACTTGTTTATTAATAAACTGCTTACTCCCTTGACTATTCTATGGTGTATCCTTAGATTCTTTTATGAGACATAGCCAAGAACCTAGAAGTCCAAAACCCAGAACATTCTGCTAACAATGCCTTGACTTGGACGTGTCATGGCCTCAGAACTCTACATGTTTAACTCAAATAAATCCCCTTTATAAAAGTCAAAAAACCAAAATGAGTTCAAAGTCTTCATGGACAAAAAAAAAACTGATAGAATATGTAACCAAAAGACCAGAATTACAAGAGATATTAAGGGAGTGCTGCAGTCTGTAAGGAAAAAAAAAAATCAAAAACAAAATAACAAAAAAACAAGGGTGAAATATTTGGAGAAGACTGTAGAAATGAAGATTATTAAGAAGGGTAAATTAAAGGGTAAAAAGTCAGACAATAGTAAGATATGACAACAGGAAGCTAAAGGACAAAAATGGATGAAGCAATTAATGCCTTTACAGTAATATTGTATGTTAATGGCTTGAACTCCCCAGTCAAATGACATAGACTTATAGAGTGGATGAAAAAATATGAGCCATCTTTATGCTATCTACTAGAGACTCACCTCACACATAAGGACACAACCAGGTTAAAATGGAAAGACTGGAAAAAGTTATACCATGCAAATAGTAACCAAAAAAGAGCTGGAGTACCAATTCTAATATTGGACAAAATAGATTTTAAATACAAACTTATTAAAAAGGATGAAGAAGGTCATCATATATTAATAAAGGGACAATTCACCAAGAAGAAATAACTATACTGAATATTTATGCACCTAACCTGGGTTCCCCAAGATACCTGTGGCACACACTGGCAAAACTGAAGTGAGAAATAGATATCTCCAAAATAATAGTTGGAGATTTCAATACACCACTCTCAGTATTGGGCAGAACATCTACAGAGTTAAAGAAACAGAAAATTTGAATATAATAATAAATGAACTATACCTACCAAAGATTTATAGAGAATTGCACCCCAAAACAGGATATTCATTCTTTTCAAGTGCTCATAGATTCTACTTCAGAATAGACCATATGTTTTATAACAAGACAAGATTCAATAAATTTAAAAAGATTGAAATTATACAAAACACTTTCTCTGATCATAGGCTGAAGATTAATAATTGATGGAAAAGGGA
>JAQZBX010111587.1:0-10284 GCA_029593785.1 Cabassous unicinctus
GGGGACAGGGCCATGCGGCCGCAGGAAGGTAAATATGGCGGTAGATGCCCAGCCAGGGGTGCTCAGAGGTGCGCTGAGCCTGAAGACAGGGCAGCAGGGGTGGAGGGCGTGAACTGAGGACGGGGTGGCCAGTGGCTCCAGCCTTGGGGGGCCGGGTGCTCCAGGTCAGGCATGGCTGGGGTGAAGGCCGTGAGCCCTGCAGGAGGGGGCGCAGGGCCAAGGTGAGGCTGGGAGGCCGGCAGGGGCAGGGAGGGCCTGGGGGGGTGACTTCACAGTGACGTTTGGTAGAATCTGGTGGTGGCTGCTGCTTGGAGAAGATCCTGGGGGCAGCCAGCACTGGAGGCTGGGCCTGGGGGGGTGGAGGGAGAGGGCAGGGGGTGGGAGGTGGCTCGGGGTGTGGAGGGCCAGTGGACCTGGAGGTACCGGCTGGAGGCCCGGGGAGGAGGCAGGCGTGTCGGTGCAGCTGCTGAGGTCCCCCGGGGCCTGGGGCCTCCGTGTCCCCTTCTGTGATCCTTCCCCAGAACAGGCGGGGTCCGGGAAGCGATGGAGGGGGAGGGTTCCGGGGCGGGCTTGGCACATGACGGTCGTGCCCCTGGGGGGTCTGGGGGCAGAGTGCCCACCCTCAGCCAGGGGCTGGACTCTCTCCCCCCAGAGGCAGTCAGGGGCTGCCCAGGCTGGGGGCGGGGGGAGGCCCCCCGAGGAGAGCAGCGCCCACCTTCAGCCCTCTCACTTACGGCGTCTCTCCCCACGCGCCCCCTGGACCCGCCAGAACATGGAGAAGGCGGTGGTGCCGTCGGTGACGCTCATCGTGGGCTGCGGCGTGTCCTCCCTGACCCTGCTCATGCTGATCATCATCTATGTCTCCGTGTGGAGGTGGGGGCCGGGGGGCTGGGGGCGCGTGGGGGTGGGGCCAGGGGGGGCTGGGGGCGCGTGGGGGTGGGGCCGGGCCACGGGAGGGGCCGAGTCTGCAGAGCTCCTGCCTGGGGCTGGGTCCCAGGGGTACTCGGGCAGCCCCTGGCCAGCCCTCCCTTCTGACCTCAGCAGACGGCCCCCAGCCCCACCCCCGTCGTGGATAACGCCCCACCTCCACCCCTGCCACAGCCCCCCACCAGCCTCTCCGTCTCGCCCCCTTCCCCCCCACAGCCCCCCACCTGTGCACAAGCTTCCTGACCACTGCCACACATGCTGAACAACACTGACAGACGGGGGACAGGGGGCAGACAGACACAAGGACAGGGAGGACCCAGGCCCTCCTGTCTCAGCCTCTGAGGGCACACCCTGGCGGTGCCACCCCCAGCCCACCCTCCAGCTGAGCTCGCAGCCACGTGCTGGCCTGAGCCGCCCGCATGGGCCAGCAGGCGGGAGACCTGACCTCCCATGTCTTGACATGGGCCCTTCGGGAGCCCAGGTTCTGGCATCAGGGCCCAGAATCTGCTCCCTTCCCCTGGGGCCAGGTGCTCTCTATCCTCAGATGCTCCCTGACCCCGGGTGCTCCCAGCTCCAGGTGCTGCCTATCTCAGATGCTTCCCAGCCTCTGGGGCTCTCTGACCCTTGGTGCTTCCCGGTCCCACATGCTCCCTGACTTCAGGTGCTCCCTGACGCCAGGTTTTCTCTAGCCTCAGATGCTTTCCATCCCCCTTGGCTCCCTGACCCTTGATGGTCCCTAGCCCTGAGTGCTCCCCAGTCCCAGGTGCTCCCTGAACCCAGCTGCTCTCTGACCTCAGATGCTCCCCGATACCCCGGGCTCCCTGACCATAGGTGCTTCCCAGCTGCAGGTGCTCCCTGAACCCAGCTGCTCTCTGACCCCACTAGGTGGGTGCAGTTGGGTTGCAGGGCCTCGTAGAAGCCGAGACTGGAGCACGGGGCAGGTGTGTGGTGGCGTGACAGTGTCTCAGGGCCAGGCTGTGCTGTGAATGTGGGGAAGGGCACGTCGGGAGGGCTCTGGCCTGAGCAGGGGAGGAGCTCGGGAGAGGGACGTGTGTGCACAAGAGCTCGCCTGAGCATCTGGCTTGGGATGGTCTGGAGCCTGCGTGGGTGGGCCCCTCTCCCCGCCCCAGATGCTTTGTACCCACTGAGCAGAAGTGGAGAACAGGGAGGGCGAACCAAGGTCCCCGCACCCGGCTCCCGCCTGCCAGGGCCTAGCTGGGCCCCCACTGTGGGCACGGCCAGGCGGCAGTGCTGTGTCAGCCATCGTTGATCATCCGCCATCGGGCTGTGCCCGAGGTTGGGTGAGGGATCGATGGGCCTGGGGGGTGAGGGCGCCGGGCCTGGGTTGCCCTGGTGACCGGGCAGCTGTGTTCAGAGCCGACATCCCCCGCCCCACCTAAGGGCAGAACCCGGGAGGCTCAGCCAGCCTGGCCCCCGAATGCCAGCACTCTTCCCCTCCCTGCTGCTGCCTCTGGCCCTCCTCAGACCTCCGCAGACTCCCAGCTCTCCCGGGCACATGCTTTGCCACCGGGGCTGCCTTCTTCCACGCCTTGGTTTCCCCAGCTAGAGAAGGGAGTTTTGAGGTTTGAGCCTGCAGCTTTCAAGGTGCCTCCTTCCCTGAGTTCTGGGGCTGCAGGTGCCCCTGTGAGCTGCAGGCAGGGCCCCTCCAGAGGGCCCCTATGGTGGTGGTGACAGTGGTGATGATAGTGGTGGTGGCAGTGACTGCAGGGAGGGGTGAGGGCCTGGCCTCCGTGCTGGCCCAGGACCCCCGTTCCTCCAGAGCCTAGGCCCCACGGGCTCCCCCTCTCTGCCTAGGTACATCCGCTCCGAGCGCTCCGTCATCCTCATTAACTTCTGCCTCTCCATCATCTCCTCCAACGCCCTCATCCTCATCGGTCAGACCCAGACGCGCAATAAGGTGGGTGGCCTTTGGCTGCACCGTGTGCTTCCTAGCATCCTTGGGGGGGGTGGGGGCGTGTCTCCTGCAGGCTTGGCCCGGGGCACCCTAGGAAGCCCAGGCCGGGAAGGAGCCGCCTGGAGCCACGTGACTTCCAGAGCCGACTGTGAATCCGAGCCCCGCTCTCCTGCTCTGCTCTCACAGCAGCGCCCAGCCAGGGGGACAGTGGGGATTTCCCTTTAGGACCAGCCAGCGCAGCGCCCCTGGCCACCAAGGGTGTTTGGAGTCAGCCTGGGGCCAGGCAGCCTGGGCTCGAGCCGCCTGGGGCTGGGCAGGGACTGCACGCTGCATGTGTCTTCTCCTGAGCCCTGTACCTGTGAACGTGGCCAGCCGTGGCATGGCCCCTGGCCTGCCGTCCCCGAGAACCCCATCCATGCATCCCTGACCTTGGTCACCTGCCTGTCATTCCGAGTGGGCACCTGCTTCTGGGAGGGGTTGCAGGACCAGCGAGGAGGTCTGGGTACCCCTGGCGGGAGGTGGGAGCCCCGGCTCTGTCTGCGCTGTCTAGGACTTGCTGTGTGGCCTCAGGGCGGGGCGCGCCCTCTCTGGGCCTTGGGCTCCCATCTACTGGGTGTGAAGGGGCGCTTTGAGTAGGCTCCCCGAGGAAGACAGGGAGGGGGCATCTGTCCCGGCAGTCTGCGGGCAGGGTCACACGGCCACCCACCCAGGGCGGCCTGACTCAGTGACCCCTGGGTTGCTTGCTGCCTGGCAGCGTGAGCTGGTCACCCCGGGGCGCCGGGCCTCTCCCTCACCGGGCGCCCGGGGGGCGCAGGGACCAGGTGTGCACCGCACCTGCTCTCACCCGCACAGGTGGTGTGCACGCTGGTGGCCGCCCTGCTGCACTTTTTCTTCCTGTCCTCCTTCTGCTGGGTGCTCACCGAGGCCTGGCAGTCCTACATGGCCGTCACCGGCCGCCTCCGGAACCGCCTCATCCGCAAGCGCTTCCTCTGCCTGGGCTGGGGTGAGCGGGGCCGGCGGGCAGCGGGTGGGGGGCCTCTCCCCGAAGCTCCAGGCCCGCGCCGTGGCCGCGGGTCCCCTGCCCTTGCAGCCCCCACCTCCGCTCCCCTGTCCTGCAGCACCTCTGAGGCACATGGCAGCCCTGTGCTGGCGTCAGCTCGGCCCGGGTGGCACTTGAGATGTGCTTTGCTGCAGAAGAACTCTTTGCTTACCTGAAATTCAGGTCGAACAGGGTGCCTTGCCCCTCCAGCTCTGCCGTCCTCATTCCCACCTGCTTTGCACTCGGTGCCCCTTCTGCCCGAGCCCCCACCACTGGCAAGGGCCCGGAGGCTGTGGCACAACCCTCTTTCTTTCTGGTTCTCCTCCAGGGCTCCCTGCACTGGTCGTGGCCATTTCCGTGGGATTCACCAAGGCCAAAGGGTACAGCACCATGAACTAGTGAGTCAGGCTGCGTGGGGGTGGGTCACAGCCCCATCTGGGGAGGGGAGCTGCCTGAGACCCCTGTCCCCTCAGGACAGGCCCCTTTTCCCACAGATGAGAAAGCTGGGACTCAGGGAGAGTGGGACCAGGAGCCGAAGGCTGAGCCTCAGGCTCTATGGGCAGACGCCTTTCTAGATCAGTCAGCACCTCCCCATTGAGCCAGCTTCTGTCCATTCAGCCAGCATCTCCCAGGTCAGCCAGCTTTTCCCCATTCAGCCAGCTCCTCCTCTATCAGCCAGCCCCTCCCTATTCAGCCAGCTCTTCCCAGGTTATCCAGGTTCTCTGCATTCAGCCAGCATCTCCCAGGTCAGCCAGCTTTTCCCCATTCAGCCAGCTCCTCCTCTATCAGCCAGCTCCTCCCAGGTCATTCCCGTCTTTCCCAGGTCAGCCAGCTCCTCCCCAATCAGCTAGGGTTCTGAAGGTTGAAGAGGAGTTTGGCAGCATGGGGAGACTACATGCGTTCTTCACTGGGCCAAATGTGTGATGGAAGGGCCAGAGAGATTGAGGCTAGGAGCCTGGGTGGAGGGGCAAGCGGGGGCCCAGCCCCCCATTTACATACTGAGTCACGAAGGAGCAAGTGCAGTGGAGACTGGGGAGGGAAAACCAGGAGGCCCCTGGCGCAGGGAGGGAGAGGAAGGGGTCAGGCCCTCCACGTGGCCAGCCTGGCCTCCCGCTGCGTGGTTCTGAGCAGGTGCAGCCCCCTTGCCCTGCCCCCGCTCTGGGCCTATTACACCTGGAAAACGGGGGCAATGAAGGTTTGAAAACCAAAGACGGTGTGTGCACGTACACAGGAAGAGCTTACGAAGCGCTGGTTCCTTTCTGGCCCTTCTGAGCCTCTCGCCGCCCCCACCAGAAGCTGGGTGCCCCTGCGGCCTCTGTGTGCTGGGGGGAGGTGGTGCTCACGCTCTCTTCGCCCCCAGCTGCTGGCTCTCCCTGGAGGGGGGACTGCTGTACGCCTTCGTGGGACCTGCTGCTGCTGTCGTGCTGGTACTGACCCCCCTCGCTTCCTACCCCCTCGCCGGGGCCTCGTTTCTTACCTGCCTGGAGCTGGGCCCGCAGTGTTCCCAGACCCCGCGTCCAGCCCGCTCTCGGGGTGTTTGGGGTCAGGGGCTGGGCCAGGGAAGCCGCCTTTGGTTTCTTTGAGCTCAGCCCGCTGTGCACAGCCCAGCCCTGCCTGGAGAGAGGCACAGGTGTGGTAGATGAATAAATGAACGATGAACGGACGGACGGACGGACAAGGGGGTGGTGGGTGGATGGACAGCGACAAAGCGGCAGGCCCCGGCCAGCTTGACCTGGGGTGAGTGTCCACCCTGCAGTCACTGCCCCTTGCTCCGTCTTCGGACTTTTCCTTTCCAATCATTCCCCACCCCCTTGGTGAGGGCCACAGGAGGGTCCCTCGACTCACAGGCCGCTTACTGTCCCGGGTTTAGGGGGAGGCTCAGGGAGGCTGGGGACCCCCACTGCCTCCAGGCGCCAGGTGGGCTGGGCAGGTGGGCATTGGGGCTCTAGACCATCTCACCCTCAGCTCCCTCCCCCTCCTGGCCCCCCAGTTCCTGCTGCTACCAGAGCTTCCTCGAGCAGGACCAGGCCCACCTTTGGGGGGGTACCCCCTGCACAAGCTGGAGATAGCAGAGCAAAGGCGGTCCTGGGCAAGGCTGACCCCTGCAAGGGGAAGCGGGTTGGGGGGGGCGGCTCCTTAGTTCCTCACAGGCGCCATGGAGAGGCCCAAGTGTGCGTCACAGGCTAATGCCCTCCGGGGCCAGCCCCCGAGTGCCATTTTCACGGCAGGCCCCTCAGGAGCACGGGCAGAACTCCCTGCTGCCCTGGACACCCCTCCCACCAGGCACTGGGAGGGCAGGGGCTGGGCCTCACTGGTGGGGGGCCGTGGGCAGGGCCCCAAGCCCCAGTGGCACCTCCTATAAAATGGGGACACGTAGGTAAAGGCCATGAGTCAGGGTGGCCGGCGGCCTCCCCCTGCCCTGCCCCGTGGGTAAACAGAGGCCGCCCAAGAAGGCCCCTCCCCCGAGTCAGGCCTGTAGAACTACGGAGTGGGGCTGGGAACTGTGTGTTCTTGTGTTGGGAGAAGACGGAGCCCTGAGGGTGGGATCACAAGCTTGTGAGCTGTGGGGCCCCAGCGAGTCTTCACTGTGCAGCGCGGCCCCGGGGAGGGTCAGCCTGTGTCCCTCAGGGCCCCAGCAGGCTCCCTCTGTGGGACAGGGACCCAGGGGAGGGGCTCAGGGACCTTCAAGATGGGTGCAGTGGTTAAGGGTGTGGACCTGGGATGGAGGACTTGAGCCGGGACCCTCCCTCCACCCAGTGGAGAGGACCAGAATGGGAGACACGGGCCCAGGGCCAAGGCAGGGGGCACGGAGGAGCCCGGGAAACAGCGTCTCTGTCTTTGGCAGTAGCTTGGGCAGCAGCACGAGAGACTTAGTTTAGACATCAGAAAGAACTTCCCGGGCATACGGGTGCCCCGTGGAGAAGGTGACGGCCGGGTGGTACAGTTGGTACTTTAAGAGGTCGAGGCAGGCACA
This sequence comes from Cabassous unicinctus, assembly GCA_029593785.1. Classification (NCBI taxonomy): domain Eukaryota; kingdom Metazoa; phylum Chordata; class Mammalia; order Cingulata; family Chlamyphoridae; genus Cabassous; species Cabassous unicinctus. Next base: position 6,856 of record JAQZBX010111587.1, read on the forward strand.
ATGAGAGCCACGAGGGCAGGAAGGACATCTCGGGGTAGGCGCGGCCCCGATTAAAATCTCCAAAGGGCTGCCCAGGGTGTGGCTGCCAGGAGTAGGGAGGGCGGCCCCGAAGTGACAGGCCTGTGAAGTCACCCTCGGCCCCAAAAGCAAGGGAAACGACGCCGATACGCCAGGGCAGCATCTGCCGAGGGGGGCTGCGCTTAGGGTCGCCTGCAGAGCCTGGGAGTCAGGTGGGTGCTGGCCAGTTCGGCCGGGCACAGGGAGACCCCCCTCAGCCACCGGGTCCCCAGAGAGCGCCGGTGTGCAGGCCGCCCTGCTGGCTCCGCCTCTTCCATTCAGGGCCCGGCTCCTGACCTGCAGGCTGGAGCCTGGAGCCTGGCAGACAGTGGGGAGCAGTCCTCAGTGGCATGAAGGGCTGCTGCTGTGCCGGCAGCCACGCCCGGGCCCCGGCCCCCAGCCCCGCCCTCTGTGTCCCCGCAGGTGAACATGGTCATCGGGATCCTGGTGTTCAACAGGCTGGTTTCCAAAGACGGCATCACCGACAAGAAGCTCAAGGAGCGGGCGGGGTAGGGCCTGGGTGGGCTGCGGCCCCTCCCCTCGTCAGAGCAGGCCCAAGCCTACCCTGAGCCCGCAGCCACGGAGTCCACCTCCGGCCTCATTGCCCCATCCAAGACTTGCAGGGCTGGGGGCCCCGGAGCAGGTGGGGAAACTGAGGCACAGAGGCATGCTTGGGCTCACAGCCAGCTTTTGCCTCTCATGCCTCAGTTTCTCCTGGCCTGTGACAGGGCGAGAGCCCTGTAAAGTTCTCAGGTTACTGCTCGCTGAGCCCCGCCCCTGCCAGGCTCTCCGTGGTGGTGGGAGGGGGCCCGCAGGCTGGTGCTCGGCCCCCTGGCGCTCCTCCCCCCACAGCAAGGCTTGGGCTGCAGGACCCTGAGCTGGACACCCAGTCCCTGGGCAGGAGGCTCTCGTGTCCCCGTGGTGCTGTCAGGGAGGGGCCAGCAGGGCTGGACTTGGCCCTGCTGGGGAGCCCACGCCCAGAGGGGCAGGGCCTTGCTGGAAGTCTCACTGCTCTGTGGGGCGGGGTGGAGTGGGGCCCCAGGGGCGTGCGCAGAGGAGGCTGGGGTCTGCGCCCCTCCTCCAGCCCAGCACTTCGGGGCCGCCGGCCGGGACCAGCCCCCTCCCCAGGCCTGCTGCCCGCTCTCCGAGCCCCCTCCACCTCCGCCTGCTGCTCTGTCTCTGTGGACGTCTGTCCTGGCTGGTGTCTGTGCAGGGTCCCTCGCTCCCTTCGGTGCCTGTCTCGGGGTGTGTGCGTCTCTCTCCGTCTGTCTCCGTCTCCCCAGCTCCTCCTCTTCCCAGTGAACCTTCCCTTGAGTCCCTGGTGGGTTCTGGACCTGCTTAGACGGCTGAGCTGGCTTGGGGGTTGTGACGTGGCGACTTGGGGGTAGAGCAGGCACCTACCTCTACGGCCGCCCCAGCTCGGGACACACGGCCACCCTGCCTGCTCCTGGCAGCGGGCGCCAGCTCGGAGGCCCACAGAGCTGCACGTTGCGGCTGCCGGCAGCTGGTAACCCTCCGCCCGCGCCTGTGGATGGAGAGGCGGGTTCCATGGCTGCCCCACTCTTTCCAGCCGGGCAGGCGCAGTCGGGAGAGGCCGAGAGGCTGTGCCGGGTGTGCGCAGGGCCAGGCCCTCACAGAGCCACCCGGGAGCCGCTGCTCAGAAGCACCCGGACAGGCTCGCCCACATGTCCGGGGCCCAGCCAAGCACAGAGCCTGCCCCTCGTGCACGAACACACACATGACACACACACAGCTGTGCACGCACACAGGCTCACCACATGCATCGTGTACATGTACATGTGCTCCTGGGAACGTCCGCACACAGATCTTTGGACATATGTGCACACCCACACAGTGGTGTGCAAGCACGTAACTCGCTGGGCTCACTAACACTGAACTGTGCACACATACCTTCACATGGGCGTACCTTCACACACCCACAGGCATGCCACATGGATCTGTGTAGACTCACATCCATGTGTGCACTCACTGGGCACACAAACACTGAACTCTGCACACATAACACATTCTCACAAAACACAGGCATGTACACACATGCCCATGGGCACACCCACACAGTGGTGTGCAAGGTTGTACACTCAGCAGGCACACCCACACAGACCTGGTGCGTGCGCTCACGTACACATAGAGGCCTGCAGTTGCCACCACGTGGGACCTCTCATTGGAGGCGCTTGGTCTGGCCACCCTCCCTCCCGGGTGCCCACAGAAGAGCCGCAGGCCCGCCTCACCCCACGGGGTGGGTAGTGGCACAGCTACGTGGTTGGACCAGATGTGGGCGGCATGGGGATGAGAGAGAAAGTGATGGAGGCTCACCCCCAGGGGTCCTGATTCTTTGTGCAAACATAACAGAGAACTCTGTCCACAGACCCACCCTGGCCCCCTCCCCATGGCCCTCTGACCGCAGGCCCCCACCCCCGGGCCATGGTAGCTGATGCCTGGCACATCCGAGCCCACAGACTGCACACACGTGCAGCCAGCACTAGAAGGCCCAGCCCCCCACCGTGGGGCTCCTTCAGTTAGAGAGGGCCCCCCCGAGGACCCCCATCCCATCCCAAATTTCAGGGATCCCAGACCCAAAAGGGTTCCCGAGCCCCCGGCACAGGGCTGTGGGCTAAAGCTGAAGGGGCCACCCCCGTCGCCAGGGCGCTGCCCTCGGAGGGCCGGGCTGGGCCTGTGCGTGGCCGGCTCGCCTGGCTGCGCCCTCCCGCGGGTTCCCGCGAGAGCAGGGTGCTCGCTTTGTTTCAGCCTTTTAATCTCGCTTGCAGTCAGCTGCCCGAGCCCCTCCCCGGGCGGGCCCTCAAATGTGCCGAGTGCGGAGTTCCCCCTGCGGCCGACGCCTCCCGCGATGCCACCAGTAACGCCATGTTAGTGCCTCCAGTGGCCCCGCCCCCCGCCCGCCCCAGCTGTGGCTGCTGCCAAGCTAAGTGTGTTTGTCTTGAGCTTTGCCCTTCACTCCTGTCCACTCTGGGTGCCCCAGGAGTCCCCCGGCCTCCCCAACCTCCAGCCACCTCGCTTCCTCCCCAGCTCCCCCTCCTCCCTCCCCCTCGGCTCCAGGACAGTGGGCATCGCAGGGGCCTCGGGGGGTGCAGGACACGGGCAGGGGAGGCCACAGCTGGTGGGGCCGCCGTCAGCGCCGTGTGCGGCCAGGCTGGCCTCCGTGGGGCCTCGGGCTGTGTCGTGGCGTGTTGGTCCCGGATCGTTTTCTGTGTCCACCTGTGCCTGGCCCCCACGTACTGGTCTCTGGACTCTCGTGCTCGGAAGTTGGTGTTCTCGCCGCTGTGCTTGCGCGTGGAGCCGGTCCCTGGAGCGGGCAGGCTGCGCTGCGGCAGAGATGAGGGCCTGCGCCCCTTG